>JAUNZM010001805.1:0-74788 GCA_033459285.1 Clamator glandarius
ATATCCCTAACCCTAAATCCAATCGTAACCCGAACCAAAAACCTAACCCTAACCCAAATGACCCTAAGCCTAATGGCCTATCCATAACCCTAACACTAATGGCACACTAACCCTAACCCAAACCTAACGCTAATCCTAACCCTAAACATAACCTTGACGTTAATCCTAAACAAAAACCTAAACCTAACCATAACCCTAACCTTAAACTTAAACCTGAGCCAAACCTTAACCCTAACCTTAACCCTAACTCAACCCTAAACCTAACCCTAACATCTAACACTAACCTCTAACACTAACCCTAATGCTAAACCTAACACTAACCCTAACCCTAACACCTAACACTAACCCCTAATCCTAACCCTAACCCTAACCTGAAACCAAACCTAAACATAACGATAACATTAACCCTAAAATTTACCCTAACTTTAACCCCTAACCCTACCCTTAACCATAACCATAACCCTAACCCTAATGTCTCTAACCAAATCCCAAACCCTTACACTAACCAGATAACCCTAAACCTATCCCAACCCTAATCCAAACCATAAACCTAAACATAGCTCTTAACCCTAACAATAACCTTAATCCTAACCTTATTCTACCACTAAAGTCTGATCCTAAACTTAAACCGAACCTTAATCTCTAAACCAAAAAATAAGCCTAACATGAAACTTAATCCTAACCCTAAGCCTTGCCCTAAACACTAACAATATCTCTAATCCAAACACTAACACAAAACCATAACCGCTAACCATAACCACTAATCATAACCCATATACATAGCACTTACGAGTAACAGTAAAGGAGAGGGTTGTTAGGCATTGGAACAGTCTGCCCAGGGAGGTGGATGAGTCACCGTCCCTGGAGGTGTTTAAGGTTAGGGTGGATGAGGTGCTCAGGAGCATGATTTAGGGATTGGTAGGTATGGTTGGACTCGATGATCCAGTGGGTCTGTTCCTACCTAGTTATTCTGTGATTCTGTGAACTCTAACCCTTATCCTAATGGTGGGCCCACCCTAAACCTAAACATAAATCTAACACCAACCCTAACCCTAACACTAAACCTAAGCCTAAACCTAAACCTAACTCTGACACTAACCCTAACCATATGCTAATCCTAATCCTAATCCAAAAGACGCTAAATTTAATGCCTAACCCTAACCCTAACCCTAATGGCACACTAACCCTAACCCTAAACCTAAACCTTATTTTAATTTTAGACCAACCCTAAACCTAAAACTAACACTAACCCTAAAGCACTAAACCTAACTTTATCCCTAACCCTAATCCAAACCCTAAACCTAACATTAACGCCTCAACCTAACACTAACCATAACCCCAAAACTAAAACTAACCCAACCCTAACCCCTAACAATAACCTTAAGCCTAACCCTAACACTAAACCGTAAGCCTAAACCGAATCCAAACCCTAACCTAACTCTAGGCCTAACTTCTAAAAATAACACTAATTCTTAAACTAAACCCTAACCTAAATCCTAACATTTACCTTAAATATAAACCTAAAACTAATCCCTAATCCTAACAATAACAGTATCGCTAAACTTAATCCAAACCCTAACTATAAACACAACTCTTAACCCTAATAATAACACTAACCCTAATCCTAATCCTTATTCTACGACTAAAGTCTAATCCTAAACCTAAACCTAAACTTAATCTCTAACCCAAAAACTAAGTCTAACCTGAAACTTAATCCTAACCCTAAACTTTTCACTAAACACTAACTCCAACAATAACATTAACATTAATACAAACACTAACACAAAACCCTAACCCTAACTCTAACCCTAACCCTAAACACTAACCCCTAAACCTAACCCAAAAATATAACACTTATCAAAAAATCTAAACCTTATCCTAATGGTAGGCACACCTTAAACCTAAACATAAGTCTAACCCTAACCTTAACCCAACTCTAATCCTAACCCTAACCCTAAACCTAATCTTAACGCCTAACCCTAAACCATAAACATAACACTTAAACATAACTGTAACCCTTATCCTAATGCTGGGCCAACCCTAAATCTAAACATAAATCAAACCCTAACCATAACCATAACCCTAACAGAAACCCATAACCCTAACACTAACACCTAACCCTATCTCTAACCCTAAGCCTAAGTCTGAACCTAACCCTAACTCTAACCCTAAAATTAACCCTAACCCTGAACGTAAACCTAACGCTAACCCTAAACGTAACAGTAACCCTAAACCTAACCCTAACCTTAACACTAAGATTAACCGTAACCCTAACACTAACCCTAAACATAATAACCCTAACCCTAATCGTAAACCTAACACTAACTATAACCCCTAACCATTACTCTAACTACTAAACCTAACCACTAAACCAAACACTAACCCTAAACCTAACCCTAATCCAAAACCTAACGTTAACACGATCCCTTACACGAACCACTAACCCTAACCCTAACCCTAAACATATCCCTAACTTTAACCTTAACACCTAACTCTAAACCCTAAGAATATCCCTAACCCTAGCCCTAAATCTAACCCTAAACCTACCCAAACCCTAAAACTAAACCTAACCCTAAACCTAAACCTAACCCTAAAACCTACCCCTAACACTAAACCTAAACCAAACTCTAACCCTAAATATAAAACAAACTCTAACACTAACCCTAACCACAAACCCTAATAATAACCATAACACTAACCGTAACCATAAACCTAATCCTAACCCTAGCCTTAACCCTAAACATAAAACTAAAACTAATCCTAACCCTAACCCTAACCCTAACCCTAACACCAACCCTAAACCCTAACCCTAAACCTATAGCTAATATTCATCCAAATTCTAACACTAAACATAGCTTTTAACCCTCACTCTAACCCTAACACTAATCTTAACCATTATTCTACAACTAAAGTCTATTCCTATACCTAAACCTAAATTTAATCTCTTACCCAAAATCTAGGCCAAACCTGAAACTTAAACCTATAAACCTTGCCTTAAACTCTATCCCCAACACTAACGCTAACCCTAAAGCAAACACTAACACAAAACCCTAACACATAACCCTAACCCCTAAACCTAAGGCATAAAAATAACTATTAACCATAACTCTAACCCTTATCCTAATGGTGGGGCCACCCTAAACTTAAACATAAACCTAACCCTAACCCTAAAACTAACACTAACACCAACACCAAACTTAACCCCAACCATAACCTTAACCCTAAACCTAACCAAAACTAACCCTAAAAACTAACTCTAACTCCTAACCCTAACTCTAACTCCTAACCCTAACTCTAAGACCAACCCTAACCCTAACCCTAACCCTAACCCTAACCCTAAATTTTACCCTGACCTAAAACCTAACCCTAAATCCAACTTTAACCCTGAACCTAAACCTAACTCTAACACTAACACTAACAATAACCCTAAGCCTAACCATAACCCTAACACATAACACTAACCCCTAACCCTAAACATAATGCTAACCTTAACCCTAAACCTAACTCTAATTAGAAACCTAACCCTAACCATCAACCTAACAATAAAACTCACCCAAGTAACACTAAGCCTAATGGCCTAACCCTAACCATAACCCTAACCCTAATGGCACACTAATCCTAACCCAACCCTAACAATAACCCTAACCCTAACACTAACTCTAACACTAACCCTAGCTCCCTTAACCTAACCCTATCCCTAAACCTAATCCAAAACCTAAACCTAACCCTAACCTTAACCCTAACTCTAACAATAACCAGAACCCGACCCAAAAATCAATGCTAACCCTAACCCTAACCACTAAAACTAACCCTAACCTTAACCCTAACACTAACCCAAACACCGAACTCTAACCCCTAACCCAAACCCTAATCTTAACCCTAACCCAAACTTCACCCTAACCCTAAACTTAACCCTAACCACTAAACCTACAACTAACACTAACCATAACCCTAACACTTATCTTAACCCTAACCCTAACGCTAACCCTAACCATAACACTAACCCTAACCCTAACCCTAACCCTAACTATAACCCTATCCCTAACAATTACCCTAACGCCCTAAACCTAAACCTATCCCTAATATTAATCCAAAATATAACCCTAAACATAACTTTTAACCCTCACTCTAACACTAACACTAACACTAATCTTAACCCTTATTATACAACTAAAGTCTATTCCTATACCTAAACCTAACCTAATCTCTAACCCAAAATCAAAGCCAAACCTCAAACTTAGGCATAACAATAAACCTTGCCCTAAACTCTAACCCCAACACTAACACTAACACTAAACAAAACACTAACACAAAACCCTAACCCCTAACCCTAACTCCTAACCCTAAGACATAAAAATAACAATTAACCATAACTCTAACCCTTATCCTAATGGTGGGGCGACCCTAAACATAACCCTAACCCTAAACCTAACACTAACACGAGCACTAACCCTAAACTTAACACTAACCCTTACCCCAACCCTAAACCTAGCCAAAACTGACCCTAATACCTAACCCTAACCCTAACCCTAACGGTAACCCCTAACCCTAACTCTAACTCTAACACTAACCCTAACCATAACCCTAACTCTAAACTTTACCCTGAGCTAAAACCTAACCCTAAAACTAACCCTAACCCTGACCCTAAACCAAACCCTAACCAACCCGAACCATAACCCTAACCCTAAACCTAACCCTAACACATAACACTAACCCCTAACACTAAACCTTATGCTAACCATAACCCTAAACCTAACCCTAATTCTAAACCTAATCCTCACAGTAAACCTAACCCTAACGCTCACCCATGTAACCCTAAGCCTAATGGCCTGTCCCTAACCATAACCCTAACCCTAATGGCACACTAATGCTAACCCAACCCTAACCATAACACTAAACCTATCTCTAACTGTAATCCAAACCCTAAACCTAACCCTAATCTTAACCCTTTCTCTAACAATAACCATAACCCAACCAAAAAACTAAGGCTAACCCTATCCTTAACCCTAAATCTAACCACTAACCCTAACCCTAATCCTAACCTTAATCCTAACCATAACCTAACAGCTAACCCTAACCCTAACCCTAACACTAATAAACCTTACCCTAACCCTAAATCTAACCCTAACACTAACCACTAATCATAAACCTAAACCTAACACTAACCTAACAAAAACCCTAAGCCTAAGCCTAAACCAGACAATAACCCGAATTCTTAATCTAACCCTAACCCTAACCCTAAAACTAACCCTAACCCAAATCTAACCCTAACGCTAACCCTATCCCTAACCCTAAAAACTTACCCTAACCTTAACCCTTACCCTAACCCTCTTTAACCCTAAACCTAACCATAACCTTAACACTAACACTAAAACCCTAACCCTACCCCTAGCCTAAACTTAATCCAAACCCTAAACTTAAACCTAACCCTAACCCAAAAGCCAACCCTAACCCCAAAACTAACACTACGTCTAAACCCTAACCCTAACACTAACCCTAACCCTAAAACTAAACATAACCCCTAACACTAACCCAAACCCTAACACTAACACTAACACCTAACCCTATCCCTAATCCCTAATCTTAACCCTAACCCTAATCCAAACCCTATCCCTTACCATAACCTTAACCATAACCCCAGAACCTAACCCCTAACTTTAACCATAACCCTTACCCTAACTCTAACCCTAACACTAACTCGAACCCCATAACCCTAACACTATCCCTAAAATTAATCAAAATCTTAGTCTTAAATAGAACTCTTAAGCCTAACCCTAACACTAACCCGAATTCTAACCCTTATTCTACAAATAAAATCTAATCCTAAACCTAACCTTAATCTCTAACCGAAAAACTTAGCCTAACGTGAAACTTAATCCTTACCCTAGACCATGCCCTAAACGCTAATCACAAAAATAACACTAACCCAAGTCCAAACATTAACCAAAAAACCCTAATCCCAACAATAACCCCTAACCCTACACTAAACCAAAGGCTAACTGTAACCCTAACCCTAACCACTAACCAAAACCCTAACCCTAAACTTAACACTAACCCTACCCCTAACCCTAACACCTGACTAGAACCACTAAACCTAACCTAAAACCTAACACTAACCCTAAACCTAACCCTAACCCTAACCGTAATGCTAACCATATCCCTAACCCTAAATCCAATCGTAACCTGAACCAAAAACGTAACCCTAACCCTAACCCAAATGACCCTAAGCCTAATGGCCTATCCATAACCCTAACACTAATGGCACACTAACCCTAACCCAAACCTAACGCTAATCCTAACCCTAAACATAACCTTGACGTTAATCCTAAACAAAAACCTAAACCTAACCATAACCCTAACCTTAAACTTAAACCTGAGCCAAACCTTAACCCTAACCTTAACCCTAACTCAACCCTAAACCTAACCCTAACATCTAACACTAACCTCTAACACTAACCCTAATGCTAAACCTAACCCTAAAATTTACCCTAACTTTAACCCCTAACCCTGCCCTTAACCATAACCATAACCCTAACCCTAATGTCTCTAACCAAATCCCAAACCTTTACACTAACCAGATAACCCTAAACCTATCCCAACCCTAATCCAAACCATAAACCTAAACATAGCTCTTAACCCTAACAATAACCCTAATCCTAACCTTATTCTACCACTAAAGTCTGATCCTAAACCTAAACCTAACCTTAATCTCTAAACCAAAAACTAAGCCTAACATGAAACTTAATCCTAACCCTAAGCCTTGCCCTAAACACTAACAATATCTCTAATCCAAACACTAACACAAAAGCATAACCGCTAACCATAACCACTAATCATAACCCATATACATAACACTTACGAGTAACAGTAAAGGAGAGGGTGGTTAGGCATTGGAACCGTCTGCCCAGGGAGGTGGTTGAGTCACCGTCCCTGGAGGTGTTTAAGGTTAGGGTGGATGAGGTGCTCAGGAGCATGATTTAGGGATTGGTAGGTATGGTTGGACTCGATGATCCAGTGGGTCTCTTCCTACCTGGTTATTCTGTGATTCTGTGAACTCTAACCCTTATCCTAATGGTGGGCCCACCCTAAACCTAAACATAAATCTAACACCAACCCTAACCCTAACACTAAACCTAAGCCTAAACCTAAACCTAACTCTGACACTAACCCTAACCCTATCCTAATCCTAATACTAATCCAAAAGACGCTAAGTTTAAAGCCTAACCCTAACCCTAACCCTAATGGGACACTAACTCTATCCCTAAACCTAAACCTTATTTTAATTTTAGAAAAAACCTAAAGCTAAAACTAACACTAACCCTAAAGCCCTAACCCTAAATTTATTCCTAACCCTAATCCAAACCCTAAACCTAACATTAATGCCTCACCCTAACACTAACCATAACCCCAAAACTAAAACTAACCCAACCCTAACCCCTAACAATAACCTTAAGCCTAACCCTAACACTAAACCTTAAGCCTAAACCTAACCCAAACCCTAACATAAATCTAAGCCTAACTCCTAAAAATAACACTAATCCTTAAACTAAAACCTAACCTAAACCCTAACATTTACCTTAAATATAAATCTAAAACTAATCCCTAAGCCTAACACTATACCTAACCCTAACACTAATCGTATCGCTAAACTTAATCCAAACCCTAACTATAAACACAACTCTTAACCCCAATCCTAACACTAACCCTAATCCTAATCCTTATTCTACGACTAAAGTCTAATCCTAAACCTAAACTTAATCTCTAACCTGAAAACTAAGTCTAACCTGAAAATTAATCCTAACACTAAACTTTTCCCTAAACACTAACTCCAACAATAACATTAACATTAATACAAACACTAACACAAAACCCTAACCCTAACTCTAACCCTAACCCTAAACACTAACCCCTAAACCTAACCCAAAAATATAACACTTATCAAAAAATCTAACCCTTATCCTAATGGTGGGCACACCCTAAACCTAAACATAAGTCTAACCCTAACCTTAACCCAACCCTAATCCTAACCCTAACCCTAAACCTAATCTTAACGCCTAACCCTAAACCATAAACATAACACTTAAACATAACTCTAACCCTTATCCTAATGGTGGGCCAAACCTAAACCTAAACATAAATCAAACCCTAACCATAACCATAACCCTAACAGAAACCCATAACCCTAACCCTAACCCCTAACCCTATCTCTAACCCTAAGCCTAAGTCTGAACCTAACCCTAACTCTAACCCTAAAATTAACCCTAACCCTGAACGTAAACCTAACGCTAACCCTAAACGTAACAGTAACCCTAAACCTAACCCTAACCTTAACACTAAGATTAACCGGAACCCTAACACTAACCCTAAACATAATAACCATAACCCTAATCGTAAACCTAACACTAACTATAACCCCTAACCATAACTCTAACTACTAAACCTAACCACTAAACCAAACACTAACCCTAAACAACAACCTAACGTTAACACTATCCCTTACACGAACCACTAACCCTAACCCTAACCCTAAACATATCCCTAACATTAACCTTAACACCTAACTTTAAACCCTAATCCTATCCCTAACCCTAGCCCTAAATCTAACCCTAAAACTACCCCTAACCCTAAACCTAAACCTAACCCTTAACCTAAACCTAACCCTACCCCAACCCTAAACCTAAACCAAACCCTAATCCTAAATATAAAACTAACTCTAACACTAACCCTAACAACAAACCCTAATAATAACCATAACATGAACCGTAACCATAAACCTAATCCTAGCCCTAACCCTAACCCTAACCCTAACCCTAACCAAACCCTAAACTTAACACTAACACTAACTCCTAACCCTAACCCTAACCCTAAACTTAATGCTAATGCCTAACCCTATCTCTAATCCCAAACAATAAGCCTAACCCTAAATCTAACCCTAACCCTACCCCTAAACATAACCCTAACCATAAACCTAACCCTAACCCAACATTAAACCTAACCATAACCCTAACCCTAACACTAACCCTAAACCTAAACCTAATCCTAACCCTAACCCTAACACTAACCCTACACATAACCCTAACCATAAGCCTAAACCTGAAAGTAAACCTAACCCTAACCCTAAAACTAATACTAACTCAACTGTAACCATAAAGCAAGCCCTAACGCCAACCCTAAATAAAAAAACTAACACTAAACTTAACTTTAACCTTAACCCAATCCCTAAAACTAACCCTAACAAAACCCTAACCCTAAACCTAACCCTAACCATAATCCTAACACTAAACCTATCACTTAAATCTGACCACTAACACTAACATAACCCTAACCCTAAACCTAACCCAACCCTAACCCTAACTCTAAATCTTACCCTAACCTTAAACATAACACTAACCCTAGCCCTAATCCTAACCCTCAACGTAACACTAACACTAACATTAACTCTAACACTAACCCTAAATATAATAACCCTAATCCTAATCCTAAAACTAACACTAACTATAACAACTAAGCATAACCCTAACCACTATACCTAACAAAAACCCCTAACAATAATCCTAAACCTAACCCTAATTGTAAACATAACACTAACCCTATCCCTAACCCGAACCACTAACCCTAACCCTTACACTAACCCTAACCCTATCCCTAACTTTAACATTAACACCTAACTCTAACCCCTAATACTAAGTCTAACTCTAGCACTAATTCTAACCCTAAACATAACCCTAGCCCTAAAGATAAACCTGAACCTAACACTAACCCTAAATCTAAACCTAACTATAATTCTAACCCTAACCACAAACCCTAACAATAACCCTAACCCTAAACCTAAATATAACCCTAACCCTAACACTAACCATAACCCTAACACTAACACTAACCCTAACCCTAATCATAACTCTAACCCTAACCCTAAACCTAACCCTAAGTTTCACCCTGACCCTAACACTATCCCTAACCCTAACGCTAAACCCTAACACTATCTCTAACCCAAAACCTAAGCCTAACCCTAAACCTAACCCTAACCCTATCCCTAAACATACCCCTAACCAAAAACCTAACCCTAACCCGACATTAACCCTAACCATAACACTAATCCTAACACTAACCACTAACTTTAACCCTAACCATAACCATAATACTAACCTCTAATTCAAATCCTAACCCTAATCCTAAAGGTAGACCTAACCCTAATCTTAACCCTAACCCTAACACTAACCCTAATCTTAACCCTAAGACTAAGCCTGAACCTAAACCTAAACCTAAACCTAACCCTAACCCTAAACCTAAACTTAAACCAAATACTAACCCAACTCTAAACATAACGCTAGCCCTAACGCTAACCCTAAATCTATCCACTAACCCTAAATTTAACCTTAACAATAACACTAACCCCTAATTCAAATCCTAACCCTAAGCCTAACCCTAAACCTAACACTAACCCTAACCCTAAACTTAACCCCAACCCTAACCCTTACACTAAACCTAACCCTTATTTTAATTTTGGACCAACCCTAAAAATAACCCTAACACTAACCCTAACACCCTAATCCTAACCCTATCCCTAACACTAACCCAAACCCTAACCCTAACCCTAACCCCTTTACTAACCATAACACAATGCTAACTGTAAATCTTAAACCTAACCCTAACACCAACACTAAACCAAAACCTAACCCCTAACCAAACCTGAACCTAACACTAACTCTATCCCTAGCCCTAACACTAACCCTAACCCCTAACTCTAATCCTAACCCCTAACTCTAATCCCTAAAATTTAACCTAACACTAACCCAAACCTTAACCCTTACCCTAACCCTAAAATGAAACCTAATCCCTATCCCCAACCATAACCCTAAACTTAATCCTAACACTAACCGTAACCCTAACCATCTAACTCTAACCCTATCCCTAATATTAATCCAAACCCTAATATTAAAAATAAATCTTAAACATAACCCTAACACTAAACCTAATCCTAACCCTTTTCTACAACTAAATTCTAATCCTAAACCTAAACGTAACCTTTTCTCTAACCCAAAAACTGAACCTAACCTGAAACTTAATCCTAAACCTGAATTTACCCTAAAAACTAACCCTAATTCAAACACTAACAAAAAACCCCAACCCCTACAACTAACGCCTGTCCTTAACCAAGAAACATAACACTTATCAAAAAGCCTAACCCTAATTCAAATGGTGGGCGCACTCTAAACCTAAACATTAACCTAAATCTAACCCCAACCCTAAACCTAACAATAACGCTAACAATAAAAATATACCCTAACCCTAAGCCTAAATCTCACCCTAACCCTAACCCTAACTTGAAAACTAACCCTAACCCTAACTCTAAAACTAACCCTACACTAAACCTAACGCTAACTGTAACCTTAACCCAAACCACTAACACTAACCCTAAACCTAACCCTAACCTTAACCCTAACACTACCCCTAACCCTAATACCTATTTCTAAACACCAACCCTAAAATTAAAACGAACACTAACCCTAACCACTAACCCTAACCCTAACACTGAGACTAACTCTAAACCTAACCTAACCCTAACCCCTAATCCTAACCCTAATCTTAAACATAACCCTAAACCTAAACCTAACCCTAACACTAAATCAAAAGCCTAACCCTAACACTAAACCTAACCCTAACACTAATCCTAACCCTAAACCTAATCCTAACACTAGCACTAACCCTTAATCCTAACCCTAAAACTAACCCTAAACCAAACCCTAAACCTAAAGTTAACGCTAACCATAACCCTAACACTAAATCTTAAATTTAACCCTAACTCTTAACCTAAGCCTAACCCTAACACAAACCCTAACCCTAAGTCTAACCCTGACCCTAACCCTAAACTTAACCCTAACCATAAAGGTAACCCTAAATCTAACACTAAACCTAAATCTAAACCTGACCCTAACCGGAACCCTAATGATAACTATAACCCTAAACCTAACCCTAAAAACTAAACTTAACCCTAACCCTAACACAAACCCTTACAATAACCATAACCCTAACCCCTAACCCTTACCCACAACCCTAACCTATCACTAATATTAATCCAATATCTAATCCTAAACATAACTCTTAACACTAACTCAAACACTAACCCTAACCCTAACCCTTATTCTACAAATAAAATCTAATCCTAAACCTAAACATAACGCTAGCCCTAACGCTAACCCTAAACTTAATTTTAACCTAAACCCAATCCCTAAAACTAACCCTAACCCTAACAAAACCCTAACCCTAAACCTAAGCCTAACCATAATCCTAACACTAAACCTATCACTTAAATCTGACCACTAACACTAACATAACCCTAACCCTAAACCTAACCCAACCCTAACCCTAACTCTAAATCTAAACCTAACCTTAAACATAACACTAACCCTAGCCCTAATCCTAACCCTCAACGTAACACTAACAGTAACAATAACCCTAACACTAACCCTAAATATAATAATAACCCTAACCCTAATCCTAAACCTAACACTAACTATAACAACTAAGCATAACCCTAACAACTATACCTAACAAAAACCGCTAACAATAATCCTAAACCCAAACCTAAACCTAACCCTAATTGTAAACATAACACTAACCCTATCCCTAACCCGAACCACTAAACCTAACCCTTACACTAACCCTAACCCTATCCCTAACTTTTACATTAACACCTAACTCTAACCCCTAACACTAAGCCTAACTCTAGCACTAATTCTAACCCTAAACATAACCCTAACCCTAACCCTAAACCTAAACCTAACACTAACCCTAAATCTAAACCTAACTATAATTCTAACCGTAACCACAAACCCTACCAATAAACCTAAACCTAAACCTAAACCTAACCCTAACTCTAACCCTAACCCTAAGTTTCACCCTGACCCTAATACTATACCTAATCCTAACGCTAAACCCTAACACTATCTCTAACCCAAAACCTAAGCCTATCCCTAAGCCTAACCCTAACCCTATCCCTAAACATACCGCTAACCAAAAACCTAACCCTAACCCAACATTAACCCTAACCATAACACTAATCCTAACACTAACCTCTAAACTTAACCCTAACTCTTACCCATAACCCTAGCCCTACCACTAATATTAATCCAATATCTAATCCTAAACATAACTCTTAACACTAACTCAAACACTAACCCTAATCCTAACTCTTATTCTACAAATAAAATCTAATCCTAAACCTAAACCAAACCTTAATCTCTAACCCTAACCTTAATCTCTAACCTGAAACTTAATCCTAACCCTAAACCTTGGCCAAAACACTAACCCCAACTCTAACGCTAACACAAAGCCCTAACCCCTAACGCCTAATCCTAACCCATAAACATAACTCTTAAACATAACTCTAACCCTTATCCTAATGGTGGGCCCACCCTAAACCTAAACATAAAACTAGCCCTAACCATAACGCTAACAGTAATCCTAACCCCTAACCCTAATCCTAACTGCTAAACTTAACATTAAACCCTAACCCTAAAACTAACCCTAAGCCTAAAACTAAAGCTAACACAACCCTAAACCTAACGCTAATGCTACCCTAAATCTAAACCTAAACACAAACCCTAACCCTGACTCTAAAACTAACCTTAACCCTAACACTACCCCTAACAGTTAACTAAAACCCCTAACCCTGCCCTAACCCAAACGCTAAACACTAAACCTAACACTAATCCTAACCCTTAACCTAATCCTACCACTAGCACTAACCCTTAATCCGAACCCTAAAACTAACCCTAAACCAAACCCTAAACCTAAACTTAACGCTAAACTCTAAACCTAACACTAATCGTAACCCTTAACCTAATCCTAACACTAGCACTTACCCTTAATCTTAACCCTAAAACTAACCCTAAACCAAACCCTAAACCTAAACTTAACGCTAACAATAACCCTAAACCTAAATCTTAAATTTAACCCTAAATCTTAAATTTAACCCTAACCCTAAACCTAAGCCTAACAATAACACAAACCCTAACCCTAAGCCTCAACCTGACCCTAAACCTAAACCTAACTACTAACCCAAACCCCAACCCTAACCCTAACCCTAACCCTAACAGTTACCCAACACTAAACCTAAAGCTAACCCTAACCACTAAACCTAACCCTAACCCTAAACCTAACCCTAGCCCTAACAACTAACTCTAATCCCTAACAACAACCCTAACCCTAACTGTAACTTTAACCCCAACCCTAATCTTAAAGGTGGGCCCACTTTAAACCTAAACATAAACCTAAATCTAACCTAACCCTAAATCTAAACTTAACACTAACACTAACCCCTTACACTAACCCTAAACTTAACACCTAACCCTAAGCCTAATCCTAACACAAAAGATAACACTAACCCTAGCCCAAATCCTAACTGTAAACCTAACCTAACCCTAACCCTAACCTTAAAACTTACCCTAACACTAACACAAAACCCTAACCCTAACCCTAACCCTAAATCTAAACCTAACCCTAACCCTAACCCTAACCCAAACCCTAACCCTAACCCTAACCCTAACCCTAACCCTAACCCCTAACCCTATCTCTATCCCAAAGCTAAGTCTGAACCTAACCCTAACTCTAACCCTAAAATTAACCCTAACCCTGAACGTAAACCTAACGCTAACCCTAAACGTAACAGTAACCCTAAACCTAACCCTAACCTTAACACTAAGATTAATCGTAACCCTAACACTAACCCTAAACATAATAACCCTAACCCTAATTGTAAACCTAACACTAACTATAACCCCTAACCATAACTCTAACTACTAAACCTAACCACTAAAACAAACACTAACCCTAAACCTAACCCTAATCCAAAACCTAACGTTAACACGATCCCTTACACGAACCACTAACCCTAACCCTAACCCTAAACATATCCCTAACTTTAACCTTAACACCTAACTCTAAACCCTAACCCTAGCCCTAAATCTAACAATAAATCGAAACCTAAACCTAAACCTAAACCTAACCCTACCCCTAATCCTAAACATAAACCAAACCCGAACCCTAAATATAGAACTAACTCTAACACTAACCCTAACCACAAACCGTATAAATAACCATAACACGAACCGTAACCATAAACCTAATCCTAACCCTAGTCCTAACCCTAAACATAAACCTAAAACTAATCCTAACCCTTATCCTAACCCTAACCCGAACCCTAACCCTAACCAAACCCTAACCTTAACACTAACTCCTAACCCTAAACCTAACCCTAACCTTAATGCTAACGCCTAACCCTATCTCTAACACAAACACTAAGCCTAACCCTAAACCTAACCCTAACCCTACCCCTAAACATAACCCTAACTATAAACCTAACCCTAACTCTAACACTAACCACTAACCCTAACCCTAAACCTAATCCTAACCCTAACCCCTAATCCAAATCCTAACCCTAAACCTAACCCTAACACTAACACTAACCCTACACATAACCCTAACCCTAACCATAAGCCTAAACCTGAAACTAAATCTAACCCTAACCCTAAACCTAATACTAACTCAACTGTAACCATAACGCTAGCCCTAACGCTAACCCTAAATAAAAACACTAATCCTAAACTTAACTTTAACCCTAACCCTATCCCTAAAACTAACCCTAACCCTAACTTTAACCATAACACTTAACTATAAGCCCTAACCATAAACCTAACCCTAACCCTAAACCTAAACCTGACCCTAACCCTAACACTTACACTAAACCTAACCCTTATTTTAATTTTGGACCAACCCTAAAACTAACCCAAACACTAACCCTAACCCTAAACCCCTAATACTAACCCTATCCCTAACCCTAATCCAAACCCTAAACCTAACCCTAACCCTAACCCCTTTACTAACCCTAACACAATGCTAACCGTTAACCCTAACACTAAACCTAACACCAACACTAAACCAAAATTTAAACCGTAGCCAAACCATAACCCAAACCCTAAATCTAACCCTAACCCCTAACCCTAATCCTAACCCCTAACTATAATCCCTAAAATTTACCCTATCCCTAACCCAAACCATAACCCTTACCCTAACCCTAAAACGAAACCTAACCCCTATCCCCAACCATAACCCTAAACATAACACTAACACTAACCCTAACCCTAACCATCTAACTCTAACCCTATCCCTAATATTAATCCAAACCCTAATATTAAAAATAAATCTTAAACATAACCCTAACACTAAACCTAATCCTAACCCTTTTCTACAACTAAATTCTAATCCTAAACCTAACCTTATTCCCTAACCCAAAAACTGAATCTAACCTGAAACTTAATCCGAACCCTAAATTTACCCTAAACACTAACCCTAATCCAAACACTAACAAAAAACCCCAACCTCTAAAACTAATGCCTATCCCTAACCAAGAAACATAACACTTATCAAAAAGTCTAACCCTTATTCTAATGGTGGGCGCACCCTAAACCTAAACATTAACCTAAATCTAACCCCAACCCTAAACCTAACCATAATGCTAACACTAACCCTAAAACCTAATCCTTACCCTAATCCTAAGCCTAACCCTGACCCTAACCCTAACTATAGCCCTAACCCTAACCCTAACACTAACTCTAAACCTAACACTAACTCTAAACCTAACCCTAACTCTAAATCTAACACTAAACGTAACCATAACCCTAACCACTAACAGTAACCCAAACCCTAAGCCTAAAATTTACTCTAACCTTACCCTTAACCCTAACATCTAACTCTACACCTTTACCCTAAAATTAAATCTAACACTAACCCTAACCACTAATCCTAACCCTAAGACAAACCTTAAACTTAAACCTAGCTACAACCCAAACACTAAGCCTAACCCTAAATCTAACCCTAACCCTACCCCTAAACATAGCCCTAACATAAAACCTAACCCTAACCCAACATTAAACCTAACCATAACCCTAACCCTAACACTAACCACTAACCCTAAACCAAACCTAATCCTAACCCTAACCCTAACCCTAACACTAACCTTACACATAACCCTAACCCTAACCATAAGCCTAAACCTGAAACTAAATCTAACCCTAACCCTAATCCTAATACTAATTCAACTGTAACCATAACTCTAGCCCTAACGCTAACCCTAAACTTATCTTTAACCTTAACCCAATCCCTAAAACTAACTCTAACCCTAACAAAACCCTAACCGTAAACCTAACCCTAACCATAATCCTAACACTAAACCTATCACTTAAATCTAACCCCTAACACTAACGTAACCCTAACCCTAAACGTAACCCAACCCTAACCCTATCTCTAAATCTAACCCTAACCTTAAACATAACACTAACCCTAGCCCTAATCCTAACCCTCAGCGTAACACTAACACTAACATTAACCCTAACACTAACCCTAAATATAATAATAACCCTAACCCTAATCCTAAACCTAACACTAACTATAACAACTAAGCATAACCCTAACCACTATACCTAACAAAAAACCCTAACAATAATCCTAAACCTAACCCTAAACCTAACCCTAATTGTAAACATAACGCTAACACTATCCCTAACCCGAACCACTAACCCTAACCCTTACACTAACCCTAACCCTATCCCTAACATTAACATTAACACCTAACTCTAACTCCTAACACTAAGCCTAACTCTAGCACTAATTCTAACTCTAAACCTAACCCTAAACCTAAATCTAACACTAACCTTAAATCTAAACCTAACTATAATTCTAACCCTAACCACAAACCCTAACAATAACCCTAACCCTAAACCTAAATATGCTAACCCTAACACTAACCATAACCCTAAACCTAACCCTAACCCGAACTCTAACACTAACTCTAACACTAACCCTAACCGTAACTCAAACCCTAAACCTAACCCTAAATCTAACCCTAACCCTAAGTTTCACCCTAACCCTAACAATATCCCTAACCCTAACGCTAAACCCTAACACTATCTCCAACCCAAAACCTAAGCCTAACCCTAAACCTAACACTAACCCTATACCTAAACATACCCCTAACCAAAAACCTTACCCTAACCCGACATTAACCCTAACCATAACACTAATCCTAACACTAACCACTAACTTTAACCCTAACCATAACCATAATACTAACCTCTAATACAAATCCTAACCCTAATCCTAAAGCTAAACCTAACCCTAATCCTAAAGCTAAACCTAACCCTAATCTTAACCCTAACCCTAACACTAACCCTAATCTTAACCCTAAGACTAAGCCTGAAACTAAACCTAAACCTAAACCTAAGCCTAACCCTAAACCTAAACTTAAACCAAATACTAACCCCACTCTAAACATAATGCTAGCCCTAACGCTAAACCTAAATCTATCCACTAACCCTAAATTTAACCTTAACCCTAACCCTAACCCCTAATTCAAATCCTAACCCTAAGCCTAAACCTAACACTAACCCTAACCCTAAGCCTAAACCTAACACTAACCCTAACCCTAAACTTAACCCCAACCCTAACCCTTACACTAAACCTAACCCTTATTTTAATTTTGGACCAACCCTAAAAATAACCCTAACACTAACCCTAACCTCATAATCCTAACCCTATCCCTAACACTAATCCAAACCCTAAACCTGACCCTACCCTAACCCCTTTACTAACCATAACACAATGCTAACCGTAAACCCTAAACCGAACCCTAACACCAACACTAAACCAAAACCTAACCCCTAACCAAACCTGATCCTAACACTAACTCTATCCCTAGCCCTAACACTAACCTTAACCCCTAACCCTAATCCTAACCCCTAACTCTAATTTCTAAAATTTAACCTAACATTAACCCAAACCTTAACCCCTCCCCTAACCCTAAAACGAAACCTAACCCCTATCCCCAAACATAACCCTAAACTTAATCCTAACACTAACCCTAACATTAACCATCTAACTCTAACCCTATCCCTAATATTAATCCAAACCCTAATATTAAAAATAAATCTTAAATATAACCCTAACACTAAACCTAATCCTAACCCTTTTCTACAACTAAATTCTAATCCTAAACCTAAACCTAACCTTTTCTATAACCCCAAAAATGAACCTAACCTGAAACTTAATCCTAACCCTGAATTTACCCTAAACACTAACCCTAATCCAAACACTAACAAAAAACCCCAACCCCTAAAACTAACGCCTATCCCTAATCAAGAAACATAACACTTATCAAAAAGTCTAACCCTTATTCTAATGGTGGGCGCACCCTAAACCTAAACATTAACCTAAATCTAAACCCAACCCTAAATCTAACCATAATGCTAACCCTAACCCTATACCCTATCCCTAACCCTAAATCTCACCCTAATCCTAACCCTAACCCTAATCCTAACTTGAAAACTAACCCTAACCCTAACTCTAAAACTAACCCTACACTAAACCTAAGGCTAACTGTAACCTTAACCCTAACCACTAACACTAACCCTAAACCTAACCCTAACCTTAACCCTAACGCTACCCCTAACCCTAATACCTATTTCTAAACCCCAACCCTAAAATTAAAATGAATACTAACCCTAACCACTAACCCTAACCCTAACACTGAGACTAACACTAAACCTAACCTAACCCTAACCCCTAATCCTAACCCTAATCTTAAACATAACCCTAAACCTAAACCTAACACTAACACTAAATCAAAACCCTAACCCTAACACTAAACCTAACCCTAACACTAACACTAATCCTAACCCTAAACCTAATCCTAACACAAGCACTAACCATTAATCCTAACCCTAAAACTAACCCTAAACCAAACCCTAAACCTAAACTTAACGCTAACCATAACCCTAAACCTAAATCTTAAATTTAACCCTAAATCTTAAATTTAACCCTAACTCTTAACCTAAGCCTAACCCTAACACAAACCCTAACCCTAAGCCTAAACCTGACCCTAAACCTAAACCTAACTACTAACCCAAACCCCAACCCTAACCCTAACCCTAACAATTACCCAACACTAAACCTAAAGCTAACCCTAACCCTAACCACTAAACCTAACCCTAACCCTAAACCTAACCCTAGCCCTAACAACTAACTCTAACCCCTAACAACAACCCTAACCCTAACTGTAACTTTAACCCTAACCCTAATCTTAAAGGTGGGCCCACCTTAAACCTAAACATAAACCTAAATCTAACCTAACCCTAAACCTAAACTTAACACTAACCCTAACCCCTTACACTAACCCTAAACTTAACACCTAACCCTAAGCCTAATCCTAACACAAAACATAACACTAACCCTAGCCCAAATCCTAACTGTAAACCTAACCCTAACCCTAACCTTAAAACTTACCCTAACACTAACACAAAACCCTAACCCTAACTCTAACCCTAACCCTAAACACTAACCCCTAAACCTAACCCAAAAATATAACACTTATCAAAAAATCTAACCCTTATCCTAATGGTGGGCACACCCTAAACCTAAACATAAGTCTAACCCTAACCTTAACCCAACCCTAATCCTAACCCTAACCCTAACCCTAAAGCTAATCTTAACGCCTAACCCTAAACCATAAACATAACACTTAAACATAACTCTAACCCTTATCCTAATGGTGGGCCAACCCTAAACCTAAACATAAATCAAACCCTAACCATAACCATAATCCTAAAAGAAATCCATAACCCTAACCCTAACCCCTAACCCTATCTCTAATACTAAGCCTAAATCTGAACCTAACCCTAACTCTAACCCTAAAATTAACCCTAACCCAGAACGTAAACCTAACGCTAACCCTAAACGTAACAGTAACCCTAAACCTAACCCTAATCTTAACACTAAGATTAACCGTAACCCTAACACTAACCCTAAACATAATAACCCTAACCCTAATCGTAAACCTAACACTAACTATAACCCCTAACCATAACTCTAACTACTAAACCTAACCACTAAACCAAACACTAACCCTAAACCTAACCCTAATCCAAAACCTAACGTTAACACGATCCCTTACACGAACCATTAACCATAAACCTAACCCTAAACATATCCCTAACTTTAACCTTAACACCTAACTCTAAACCCTAAGACTATCCCTAACACTAGCCTTAATCCTAACCCTAAACCTAAACCTAAACCTAACCCTACCCCTAACCCTAAAACTAAACCAAACCCGAACCCTGAATATAAAACTAACTCTAACACTAACCCTAACCACAAACCCTAATAATAACCATAACACTAATCGTAACCATAAACCTAATCCTAAACATAGTCCTAACCCTAAACATAAACCTAAAACTAATCCTAACCCTTATCCTAACCCTAACCCTAAACAAAGCCTAACCTTAACACTAACTCCTAACCCTAACCCTAACCCTAAACTTAATGCTAACGCCTAACCCTATCTCTAACCCAAACACTAAGCCTAACCATAAACCTAACCCTAACCCTACCCCTAAACATAACACTAACCATAAACCTAACCCTAACTCTAACACTAACCACTAACCCTAACCCTAACCCTAAACCTAATCCTAACCCTAAACCCTAATCCAAATCCTAACCCTAATCCTAACCCTAAACCTAACCCTAACCCTAACACTAACCCTACACATAACCCTAACCCTAACCATAAGCCTAAACCTGAAACTAAACCTAACCCTAACCCTAAACCTAATACTAACTCAACTGTAACCATAACGCTAGCCCTAACGCTAACCCTAAATAAAAACACTAACCCTAAACTTAACTTTAACCCTAACCCTATCCCTAAAACTAAACTAAACACTAACTTTAACCATAACACTTAACTATAAGCCCTAACCATAAACCTAACCCTAACCCTAAACCTAACCCTTAGCCTAACCCTAAACCTAAACCTGACCCTAACCCTAACACTTACACTAAACCTAACCCTTATTTTAATTTTGGACCAACCCTAAAACTAACCCAAACACTAACCCTAACCCTAACCCCCTAATACTAACCCTATCCCTAACCCTAATCCAAACCCTAAACCTAACCCTAACCCTAACCCCTTTACTAACCCTCACACAATGCTAACCGTAAACCCTGACCCCTAAACCTAACACCAACACTAAACCAAAATTTAAACCGTAGCCAAACCATAACCCAAACCCTAAATCTAACCCTAACCCCTAACCCTAATCCTAACCCCTAACTATAATCCCTAAAATTTACCCTAACCCTAACCCAAACCTTAACCCTTACCCTAACCCTAAAACGAAACCTAACCCCTATCCCCAACCATAACCCTAAACATAACACTAACACTAACCCTAACCCTAACCATCTAACTCTAACCCTATCCCTAATATTAATCCAAACCCTAATATTAAAAATAAATCTTAAACATAACCCTAACACTAAACCTAATCCTAACCCTTTTCTACAACTAAATTCTAATCCTAAACCTAACCTTATTCCCTAACCCAAAAACTGAATTTAACCTGAAACTTAATCCTAACCCTAAACTTACCCTAAACACTAACCCTAATCCAAACACTAACAAAAAACCCCAACCTCTAAAACTAATGCCTATCCCTAACCAAGAAACATAACACTTATCAAAAAGTCTAACCCTTATTCTAATGGTGGGCGCACCCTAAACCTAAACATTAACCTAAATCTAACCCCAACCCTAAACCTAACCATAATGCTAACACTAACCCTAACCCCTAATCCTAACCCTAATCCTAAGCCTAACCCTGACCCTAACACTAACCATAGCCCTAACCCTAACCCTAACACTAACACTAAACCTAACCATAACTCTAAACCTATACGCTAACCATAACCCTAACCCTAACCACTAACACTAACCGTAACCCTAAGCCTAATCTTAACCCTAACCCTACCCCTAACCCTAACACCTAACTCTAACCCTTTACCCTAAAATTAAATCTAACACTAACCCTAACCACTAATCCTAACCCTAAGACAAACCCTAAACTTAAACCTAGCTACAACCCAAACACTAAGCCTAACCCTAAATCTAACCCTAACCCTACCCCTAAACATAACCCTAACCATAAACCTAGCCCTAACCCAACATTAAACCTAACCATAACCCTAACCCTAACACTAACCACTAACCCTAAACCTAAACCTAATCCTAACCCTAACCCTAACCCTAACACTAACCCTAACACTAAACCTACACATAACCCTAACCCTAACCATAAGCCTAAACCTGAAAGTAAACCTAACCCTAACCCTAAACCTAATACTAACTCAACTGTAACCATAACGCTAGCCCTAACGCTAACCCTAAATAAAAACACTAACCCTAAACTTAACTTTAACCTTAACCCAATCCCTAAAACTAACCCTAACCCTAACAAAACTCTAACACTAAACCTAACCCTAACCATAATCCTAACACTAAACATATCACTTAAATCTAACCCCTAACACTAACGTAACCCTAACCCTAAACGTAACCCAACCCTAACTCTAACTCTAAATCTAACCCTAACCTTAAGCATAACACTAACCCTAGCCCTAATCCTAACCCTCAACGTAACACTAACCCTAACATTAACCCTAACACTAACCCTAAATATAATAATAACCCTAACCCTAATCCTAAACCTAACACTAACTATAATAACTAAGCATAACCCTAACCACTATACCTAACAAAAAACCCTAACAATAATCCTAAACCTAAACCTAACCCTAATTGTAAACATAACGCTAATCCTATCCCTAACCCGAACCACTAACCCTAACCCTTACACTAACCCTAACCCTATCCCTAACATTAACATTAACACCTAACTCTAACCCCTACCACTAAGCCTAACTCTAGCACTAATTCTAATTCTGAACATAACCCTAACCCTAAACCTAAACCTAACACTAATCCTAAATCTAAACCTAACTATAATTCTAACCCTAACCACAAAGCCTAACAATAACCTTAACCCTAAACCTAACTCTAACCCTAACCTAACCCTAACCCTAACCCTAACCCTAACCCTAACCCTAACTTGAAAACTAACCCTAACCCTAACTCTAAAACTAACCCTACACTAAACCTAACGCTAACTGTAACCTTAACCCTAACCACTAACACTAACCCTAAACCTAACCCTAAGCTTAACCCTAATGCTACCCCTAACCCTAATACCTATTTCAAAACTTCAACCCTAAAATTAAAACGAACATTAACCCTAACCACTAACCCTAACCCTAACACTGAGACTAACTCTAAACCTAACCTAACCCTAACCCCTAATCCTAACCCTAATCTTAAACATAACCCTAAACCTAACACTAACACTAAATCAAAACCCTAACCCTAAGACTAAACCTAACCCTAACCCTAACACTAATCCTAACCCTAAACCTAATCCTAACACTAGCACTAACCCTTAATCCTAACCCTAAAACTAACCCTAAACCAAACCCTAAACCTAAACTTAACACTAACCATAACCCTAACCCTAAATCTTAAATTTAACCCTAACTCTTAACCTAAGCCTAACCCTAACACAAACCCTAACCCTAAGTCTAACCCTGACCCTAACCCTAACCCTAAACCTAACCCTAACCATAAAGGTAACCCTAAACCTAACACTAAACCTAAATCTAAACCTGACCCTAACCGTAACCCTAATGATAACTATAACCCTAAACCTAACCCTAAAAACTAAACTTAACCCTAACCCTAACACAAACCCTTACAATAACCATAACCCTAACCCCTAACCCTACCCATAACCCTAACCCTATCACTAATATTAATCCAATATCTAATCCTAAACATAACTCTTGACACTAACTCAAACACTAACCCTAACCCTAACACTTATTCTACAAATAAAATCTAATCCTAAAACCAAAACAAACTTTAATCTCTAACACAAACCTTAATCTCTAACCTGAAACTTAATCCTAACCCTAAACCTTGGCCTAAACACTAACCCCAACTCTAACGCTAACACAAAGCCCTAACCCCTAACGCCTAATCCTAACCCATAAACATAACATTTAAACATAACTCTGACCCTTATCCTAATGGTGGGCCCACCCTAAACCTAAACATAAAACTAGCCCTAACCATAACCCTAACAGTAATCCTAACCCCTAACCCTAATCCTAACCGCTAAACTTAACAGTAAACCCTAACCCTAAAACTAACCCTAAGCCTAAAACTAAAGCTAACACAACCCTAAAACTAACGCTAATGCTACCCTAAATCTAAACCTAAACACAACCCTAACCCTCACTCTAAACCTAACCTTAACCCTAACACTACCCCTAACACTTAACTAAAACCCCTAACCCTACCCTAACCCTAACGCTAAACACTAAACCTAACACTAATCCTAACCCTTAACCTAATCCTAACACTAGCACTAACCCTTAATCCTAACCCTAAAACTAACCCTAAACCAAACCCTAAACCTAAACTTAACGCTAACCATAACCCTAAACCTAAATCTTAAATTTAACCCTAAATCTTAAATTTAACCCTAACCCTAAACCTAAGCCTAACCCTAACACAAACCCTAACCCTAAGCCTCAACCTGACCCTAAACCTAAACCTAACTACTAACCCAAACCCCAACCCTAACCCTAACCCTAACCCTAACTGTTACCCAACCCTAAACCTAAAGCTAACCCTAACCACTAAACCTAACCCTAACCCTAAACCTAACCCTAGCCCTAACAACTAACTCTAACCCCTAACAACAACCCTAACCCTAACTGTAACTTTAACCCTAACCCTAATCTTAAAGGTGGGCCCACCTTAAACCTAAACATAAACCTAAATCTAACCTAACCCTAAACCTAAACTTAACACTAACCCTAACCCCTTACACTAACCCTAAACTTAACACCTAACCCTAAGCCTAATCCTAACACAAAACATAACATTAACCCTAGCCCAAATCCTAACTGTAAACCTAACCCTAACCCTAACCCTAACCTTAAAACTTACCCTAACACTAACACAAAAACCTAACCCTAACTCTAACCCTAACCCTAAACACTAACCCCTAAACCTAACCCAAAAATATAACACTTATCAAAAAATCTAACCCTTATCCTAATGGTGGGCACACCCTAAACCTAAACATAAGTCTAACCCTAACCTTAACCCAACCCTAATCCTAACCCTAACCCTAACCCTAAACCTAATCTTAACGCCTAGCCCTAAACCACAAACATAACACTTAAACATAACTCTAACCTTTATCCTAATGGTGGGCCAACCCTAAACCTAAACATAAATCAAACCCTAACCATAACCATAACCCTAACAGAAACCCATAACCCTAAACCTAACCCCTAACCCTATCTCTAACCCTAAGCCTAAGTCTGAACCTAACCTTAACTCTAACCCTAAAATTAACCCTAACCCTGAACGTAAACCTAACGCTAACCCTAAACGTAACAGTAACCCTAAACCTAACCCTAACCTTAACACTAAGATTAACCGTAACCCTAACACTAACCCTAAACATAATAACCCTAACCCTAATCGTAAACCTAACACTAACTATAACCCCTAACCATAACTCTAACTACTAAACCTAACCACTAAACCAAACACTAACCCTAAACCTAACCCTAATCCAAAACCTAACGTTAACACGATCCCTTACACGAACCACTAACCCTAACCCTAAACATATCCATAACTTTAACCTTAACACCTAACTCTAAACCCTAAGACTATCCCTAACCCTAGCCCTAAATCTAACCCTAAACCTACCCCTAACCCTAAATCTAAACCTAACCCTAAACCTAAACCTAAACCTAACCCTAACCCTACCCCTAACCCTAAACCTAAACCAAACTCTAACCCTAAATATAAAACAAACTCTAACACTAACCCTAACCACAAACCCTAATAATAACCATAACACTAACCGTAGCCATAAACCTAATCCTAACCCTAGCCTTAACCCTAAACATAAAACTAAATCTAACCCTAACCCTAACCCTAACAATAACCCTAACCCTAACCCTAACAATAACCCTAACCCTAAACCCTAACCCTAAACCTATAGCTAATATTCATCCAAATTCTAACACTAAACATAACTTTTAACCCTCACTCTAACACTAACACTAATCTTAACCATTATTCTACAACTAAAGTCTATTCCTATACCTAAACCTAAATTTAATCTCTTACCCAAAATCTAGGCCAAACCTGAAACTTAAACCTATAAACCTTGCCTTAAACTCTATCCCCAACACTAACGCTAACCCTAAAGCAAACACTAAAACAAAACCCTAACACATAACCCTAACCCCTAAACCTAAGCCATAAAAATAACAATTAACCATAACTCTAACCCTTATCCTAATGGTGGGGCCACCCTAAACTTCAACATAAACCTAACCCTAACCCTAAAACTAACACTAACACCAACACCAAACTTAACCCCAACCATAACCTTAACCCTAAACCTAACCAAAACTAACCCTAAGAACTAACCCTAACTCCTAACCCTAACTCTAACACCAACCCTAACCCTAACCCTAACCCTAAATTTTACCCTGACCTAAAACCTAACCCTAAATCTAACACTAACACTAACAATAACCCTAAGCCTAACCCTAACCCTAACACATAACACTAACCCCTAACCCTAAACATAATGCTAACCTTAACCCTAAACCTAACTCTAATTAGAAACCTAACCCTAACCATCAACCTAACAATAAAACTCACCCAAGTAACACTAAGCCTAATGGCCTAACCCTAACCATAACCCTAACCCTAATGGCACACTAATCCTAACCCAACCCTAACAATAACCCTAACCCTAACACTAACTCTAACACTAACCCTAGCTCCCTTAACCTAACCCTATCCCTAAACCTAATCCAAAACCTAAACCTAACCCTAAACTTAACCCTAACTCTAACAATAACCAGAACCCGACCCAAAAATCAATGCTAACCCTAACCCTAACCACTAAAACTAACCCTAACCTTAACCCTAACACTAACCCAAACACCGAACTCTAACCCCAACCCTAACCCAAACCCTAATCTTAACCCTAACCCAAACTTCACCCTAACCCTAAACTTAACCCTAACCACTAAACCTACAACTAACACTAACCATAACCCTAACACTTATCTTAACCCTAACCCTAACGCTAACCCTAACCATAACACTAACCTTAACCCGTAACCCTAACCATAACCCTAACCCTAACAATTACCCTAACGCCCTAAACCTAAACCTATCCCTAATATTAATCCAAAATATAACCCTAAACACAACTTTTAACCCTCACTCTAACACTAACACTAACACTAATCTTAACCCTTATTATACAACTAAAGTCTATTCCTATACCTAAACCTAACCTAATCTCTAACCCAAAATCAAAGCCAAACCTCAAACTTAGGCATAACAATAAACCTTGCCCTAAACTCTAACCCCAACACTAACACTAACACTAAACAAAACACTAACACAAAACCCTAACCCCTAACCCTAACTCCTAACCCTAAGACATAAAAATAACAATTAACCATAACTCTAACCCTTATCCTAATGGTGGGGCGACCCTAAACATAAACATAAACATAAACATAAACATAACCCTAACCCTAAACCTAACACTAACACGAGCACTAACCCTAAACTTAACACTAACCCTTACCCCAACCCTAAACCTAACCAAAACTGACCCTAATACCTAACCCGAACACTAACACTAACGGTAACCCCTAACCCTAACTCTAACTCTAACACTAACCCTAACCATAACCCTAACTCTAAACTTTACCCTGAGCTAAAACCTAACCCTAAAACTAACCCTAACCCTGACCCTAAACCAAACCCAACCAACCCTAACCATAACCCTAACCCTAAACCGAACCCTAACACATAACACTAACCCCTAACACTAAACCTTATGCTAACCATAACCCTAAACCTAACCCTAATTCTAAACCTAATCCTCACAGTAAACCTAACCCTAACGCTCACCCAAGTAACCCTAAGCCTAATGGCCTAACCCTAACCATAACCCTAACCCTAATGGCACACTAATGCTAACCCAACCCTAACCATAACACTAAACCTATCTCTAACTGTAATCCAAACCCTAAACCTAACCCTAACCTTAACCCTTACTCTAACAATAACCATAACCCAACCAAAAAACTAAGGCTAACCCTAAACTTAACCCTAAATCTAACCACTAACCCTAACCCTAATCGTAACCTTAATCCTAACCATAACCTAACAGCTAACCCTAACCCTAACACTAACACTAATAAACCTTACCCTAACCCTAAATCTAACCCTAACACTAACCACTAATCATAAACCTAAACCTAACACTAACCTAACAAAAACCCTAACCCTAAGCCTAAGCCTAAACCAGACAATAACCCGAATTCTTAATCTAACCCTAACCCTAACCCTAAAACTAACCCTAACCCAAATCTAACCCTAACGCTAACCCTATCCCTAACCCTAAAAACTTACCCTAACCTTAACCCTTACCCTAACCCTCTCTAACCCTAAACCTAACCATAACCTTAACACTAACACTAAAACCCTAACCCTACCCCTAGCCTAAACTTAATCCAAACCCTAAACTTAAACCTAACCCTAACCCAAAAGCCAACCCTAACCCCAAAACTAACCCTAACCCAACTGTAACCCTAAGTCTAAACCCTAACCCTAACACTAACCCTAACCCTAAAACTAAACATAACCCCTAACACTAACCCAAACCCTAACACTAACACTAACACCTAACCCTATCCCTAATCCCTAATCTTAACCCTAACCCTAATCCAAACCCTATCCCTTACCATAACCTTAACCATAACCCCAGAACCTAACCCCTAACTTTAACCATAACCCTTACCCTAACTCTAACCCTAACACTAACTCGAACCCCATAACCCTAACACTATCCCTAAAATTAATCAAAATCTTAGTATTAAATAGAACTCTTAAGCCTAACCCTAACACTAACCCGAATTCTAACCCTTATTCTACAAATAAAATCTAATCCTAAACCTAACCTTAATCTCTAACCGAAAAACTTAGCCTAACGTGAAACTTAATCCTTACCCTAGACCATGCCCTAAACACTAATCACAAAAATAACACTAACCCAAGTCCAAACATTAACCAAAAAACCCTAATCCCAACAATAACCCCTAACCCTACACTAAACCAAAGGCTAACTGTAACCCTAACCCTAACCACTAACCAAAACCCTAACCCTTAATTTAACACTAACCCTACCCCTAACCCTAACACCTGACTATAACCACTAAACCTAACCTTAAACCTAACACTAACCCTAAATTTAAACCTAACCCTAACCGTAATGCTAAGCATATCCCTAACCCTAAATCCAATCGTAACCCGAACCAAAAACGTAACCCTAACCCTAACCCAAATGACCCTAAGCCTAATGGCCTATCCATAACCCTAACACTAATGGCACACTAACCCTAACCCAAACCTAACGCTAATCCTAACGCTAACCATAACCTTGACGTTAATCCTAAACAAAAACCTAAACCTAACCATAACCCTAACCTTAAACTTAAACCTGAGCCAAACCTTAACCCTAACCTTAACCCTAACTCAACCCTAAACCTAACCCTAACACCTAACACTAACCTCTAACACTAACCCTAATGCTAAACCTAACCCTAACACTAACCCTAACCCTAACACCTAACACTAACCCCTAATCCTAACCCTAAGCCTAATCCTAACCCTAACCTGAAACCAAACCTAAACATAACGATAACATTAACCCTAAAATTTACCCTAACTTTAACCCCTAACCCTACCCTTATCCATAACCATAACCGTAATGTCTCTAACCAAATCCCAAACCCTTACACTAACCAGATAACCCTAAACCTATCCCAACCCTAATCCAAACCATAAACCTAAACATAGCTCTTAACCCTAACAATAACCCTAATCCTAACCTTATTCTACCACTAAAGTCTGATCCTAAACTTAAACCGAACCTTAATCTCTAAACCAAAAACTAAGCCTAACATGAAACTTAATCCTAACCCTAAGCCTTGCCCTAAACACTAACCCCAACACTAACAATATCTCTAATCCAAACACTAACACAAAACCATAACCGCTAACCATAACCACTAATCATAACCCATATACATAACACTTACGAGTAACAGTAAAGGAGAGGGTGGTTAGGCATTGGAACAGTCTGCCCAGGGAGGTGGTTGAGTCACCGTCCCTGGAGGTGTTTAAGGTTAGGGTGGATGAGGTGCTCAGGAGCATGATTTAGGGATTGGTAGGTATGGTTGGACTCCATGATCCAGTGGGTCTGTTCCTACCTAGTTATTCTGTGATTCTGTGAACTCTAACCCTTATCCTAATGGTGGGCCCACCCTAAACCTAAACATAAATCTAACACCAACCCTAACCCTAACACTAAACCTAAGCCTAAACCTAAACCTAACTCTGACACTAACCCTAACCATATGCTAATCCTAATCCTAATCCAAAAGACGCTAAGTTTAATGCCTAACCCTAACCCTAACCCTAATGGCACACTAACCCTAACCCTAAACCTAAACCTTATTTTAATTTTAGACCAACCCTAAACCTAAAACTAACACTAACCCTAAAGCACTAAACTTAACTTTATCCCTAACCCTAATCCAAACCCTAAACCTAACATTAACGCCTCACCCTAACACTAACCATATCCCCAAAACTAAAACTAACACAACCCTAACCCCTAACAATAACATTAAGCCTAACCCTAACACTAAACCGTAAGCCTAAACCTAACCCAAACCCTACCCTAACTCTAAGCCTAACTTCTAAAAATAACACTAATTCTTAAACTAAACCCTAACCTAAATCCTAACATTTACCTTAAATATAAACCTAAAACTAATCCCTAAGCCTAACACTATACCTAACACTAACACTAACAGTATCGCTAAACTTAATCCAAACCCTAACTATAAACACAACTCTTAACCCTAATAATAACACTAACCCTAATCCTAATCCTTATTCTACGACTAAAGTCTAATCCTGAACCTAAACCTAAACTTAATCTCTAACCCAAAAACTAAGTCTAACCTGAAACTTAATCCTAACCCTAAACTTTTCCCTAAACACTAACTCCAACAATAACATTAACATTAATACAAACACTAACAAAAAACCCTAACCCTAACTCTAACCCTAACCCTAAACACTAACCCCTAAACCTAACCCAAACATATAACACTTATCAAAAAATCTAACCCTTATCCTAATGGTGGGCACACCTTAAACCTAAACATAAGTCTAACCCTAACCTTAACCCAACCCTAATCCTAACCCTAACCCTAACCCTAAACCTAATCTTAACGCCTAACCCTAAACCATAAACATAACACTTAAACATAACTCTAACCCTTATCCTAATGCTGGGCCAACCCTAAATCTAAACATAAATCAAACCCTAACCATAACCATAACCCTAACAGAAACCCATAACCCTAACCCTAACCCCTAACCCTATCTCTAACCCTAAGCCTAAGTCTGAACCTAACCCTAACTCTAACCCTAAAATTAACCCTAACCCTGAACGTAAACCTAACGCTAACCCTAAACGTAACAGTAACCCTAAACCTAACCCTAACCTTAACACTAAGATTAACCGTAACCCTAACACTAACCCTAAACATAATAACCCTAACCCTAATCGTAAACCTAACACTAACTATAACCCCTAACCATAACTCTAACTACTAAACCTAACCACTAAACCAAACACTAACCCTAAACCTAACCCTAATCCAAAACCTAACGTTAACACGATCCCTTACTCGAACCACTAACCCTAACCCTAACCCTAAACATATCCCTAACTTTAACCTTAACACCTAACTCTAAACCCTAAGACTATCCCTAACCCTAGCCCTAAATCTAACCCTAAACCTACCCCTAACACTAAACCAAAACCTAACCCTAACCCTAAAACTAAACCTAACCCCACCCCTAACCCTAAACCTAAACCAAACTCTAACCCTAAATATAAAACAAACTCTAACACTAACCCTAACCACAAACCCTAATAATAACCATAACACTAACAGTAACCATAAACCTAATCCTAACCCTTGCCTTAACCCTAAACATAAAACTAAATCTAATCCTAACCCTAACCCTAACCCTAACAATAACCCTAACCCTAACACCAACCCTAAACCCTAACCCTAAACCTATAGCTAATATTCATCCAAATTCTAACACTAAACATAACTTTTAACCCTCACTCTAACACTAACACTAATCTTAACCATTATTCTACAACTAAAGTCTATTCCTATACCTCAACCTAAATTTAATCTCTTACCCAAAATCTAGGCCAAACCTGAAACTTAAACCTATAAACCTTGCCTTAAACTCTATCCCCAACACTAACGCTAACCCTAAAGCAAACACTAACACAAAACCCTAACAAATAACCCTAACCCCTAAACCGAAGCCATAAAAATAACAATTAACCATAATTCTAATCCTTATCCTAATGGTGGGGCCACCCTAAACTTAAACATAAACCTAACCCTAAAACTAACACTAACACCAACACCAAACTTAACCCCAACCATAACCTTAACCCTAAACCTAACCAAAACTAACCCTAAGAACTAACCCTAACTCCTAACCCTAACTCTAACACCAACCCTAACCCTAACCCTAACCCTAAATTTTACCCTGACCTAAAACCTAACCCTAAATCTAACCCTAACCCTGAACCTAAACCTAACTCTAACACTAACACTAACAATAACCCTAAGCCTAACCCTAACCCTAACACATAACACTAACCCCTAACCCTAAACATAATGCTAACCTTAACCCTAAACCTAACTCTAATTAGAAACCTAACCCTAACCATCAACCTAACAATAAAACTCACCCAAGTAACACTAAGCCTAATGGCCTAACCCTAACCATAACCCTAACCCGAATGGCACACTAATCCTAACCCCACCCTAACAATAACCCTAACCCTAACACTAACTCTAACACTAACCCTAGCTCCCTTAACCTAACCCTATCCCTAAACCTAATCCAAAACCTAAACCTAACCCTAACCTTAACCCTAACTCTAACAATAACCAGAACCCGACCCAAAAATCAATGCTAACCCTAACCACTAAAACTAACCCTAACCCTAACCCTAACCCTAACCCTAACACGAACCCAAACTTCACCCTAACCCTAAACTTAACCCTAACCACTAAACCTACAACTAACACTAACCATAACCCTAACACTTATCTTAACCCTAACCCTAACGCTAACCCTAACCATAACACTAACCTTAACCCGTAACCCTAACCCTAACCCTAACCCTAACAATTACCCTAACGCCCTAAACCTAAACCTATCCCTAATATTAATCCAAAATATAACCCTAAACATAACTTTTAACCCTCACTCTAACACTAACACTAACACTAATCTTAACCCTTATTATACAACTAAAGTCTATTGCTATACCTAAACCTAACCTAATCTCTAACCCAAAATCAAAGCCAAACCTCAAACTTAGGCATAACAATAAACCTTGCCCTAAACTCTAACCCCAACACTAACACTAACACTAACCAAAACACTAACACAAAACCCTAACCCCTAACCCTAACTCCTAACCCTAAGACATAAAAATAACAATTAACCATAACTCTAACCCTTATCCTAATGGTGGGGCGACCCTAAACATAAACATAAACATAAACATAAACATAAACATAAACATAACCCTAACCCTAACCCTAAACCTAACACTAACACGAGCACGAACCCTAAACTTAACACTAACCCTTACCCCAACCCTAAACCTAACCAAAACTGACCCTAATACCGAACCCGAACACTAACACTAACGGTAACCCCTAACCCTAACTCTAACTCTAAACTTTACCCTGAGCTAAAACCTAACCCTAAAACTAACCCTAACCCTGACCCTAAACCAAACCCTAACCAACCCTAACCATAACCCTAAACCTAAACCTAACCCTAACACATAACACTAACCCCTAACACTAAACCTTATGCTAACCATAACCCTAAACCTAACCCTAATTCTAAACCTAATCCTCACAGTAAACCTACCCTAATGCTCACCCAAGTAACCCTAAGCCTAATGGCCTAACCCTAACCATAACCCTAACCCTAATGGCACACTAATGCTAACCCAACCCTAACCATAACACTAAACCTATCTCTAACTGTAATCCAAACCCTAAACCTAACCCTAACCTTAACCCTTTCTCTAACAATAACCATAACCCAACCAAAAAAACTAAGGCTAACCCTAACCTTAACCCTAAATCTAACCACTAACCCTAACCCTAATCCTAACCTTAATCCTAACCATAACCTAACAGCTAACCCTAACCCTAACACTAACACTAATAAACCTTACCCTAACCCTAAATCTAACCCTAACACTAACCACTAATCATAAACCTAAACCTAACACTAACCCAACAAAAACCCTAACCCTAAGCCTAAGCCTAAACCAGACAATAACCCGAATTCTTAATCTAACCCTAACCCTAACCCTAACCCTAAAACTAACCCTAACCCAAATCTAACCCTAACGCTAACCCTATCCCTAACCCTAAAAACTAACCCTAACCTTAACCCTTACCCTAACCCTCTCTAACCCTAAACCTAACCATAACCTTAACACTAACACTAAAACCCTAACCCTACCCCTAGCCTAAACTTAATCCAAACCCTAAACTTAAACCTAACCCTAACCCAAAAGCCAACCCTAACCCCAAAACTAACCCTAACCCAACTGTAACCCTAAGTCTAAACCCTAACCCTAACACTAACCCTAACCCTAAAACTAAACATAACCCCTAACACTAACCCAAACCCTAACACTAACACTAACACCTAACCCTATCCCTAATCCCTAATCTTAACCCTAACCCTAATCCAAACCCTATCCCTTACCATAACCTTAACCATAACCCCAGAACCTAACCCCTAACTTTAACCATAACCCTTACCCTAACTCTAACCCTAACACTAACTCGAACCCCATAACCCTAACACTATCCCTAAAATTAATCAAAATCTTAGTCTTAAATAGAACTCTTAAGCCTAACCCTAACACTAACCCGAATTCTAACCCTTATTCTACAAATAAAATCTAATCCTAAACCTAACCTTAATCTCTAACCGAAAAACTTAGCCTAACGTGAAACTTAATCCTTACCCTAGACCATGCCCTAAACGCTAATCACAAAAATAACACTAACCCAAGTCCAAACATTAACCAAAAAACCCTAATCCCAACAATAACCCCTAACCCTACACTAAACCAAAGGCTAACTGTAACCCTAACCCTAACCACTAACCAAAACCCTAACCCTAAACTTAACACTAACCCTACCCCTAACCCTAACACCTGACTAGAACCACTAAACCTAACCTTAAACCTAACACTAACCCTAAATTTAAACCTAACCCTAACCCTAACCGTAATGATAACCATATCCCTAACCCTAAATCCAATCGTAACCCGAACCAAAAACATAACCCTAACCCTAACCCAAATGACCCTAAGCCTAATGGCCTATCCATAACCCTAACACTAATGGCACACTAACCCTAACCCAAACCTAACGCAAATCCTAACCCTAAACATAACCTTGACGTTAATCCTAAACAAAAACCTAAACCTAACCATAACCCTAACCTTAAACTTAAACCTGAGTCAAACCTTAACCCTAACCTTAACCCTAACTCAACCCTAAACCTAACCCTAACACCTAACACTAACCTCTAACACTAACCCTAATGCTAAACCTAACCCTAACACTAACCCTAACCCTAACAACTAACACCAACCCCTAATCCTAACCCTAAGCCTAATCCTAACCCTAACCTGAAACCAAACCTAAACATAACGATAACATTAACCCTAAAATTTACCCTAACTTTAACCCCTAACCCTACCCTTATCCATAACCATAACCGTAATGTCTCTAACCAAATCCCAAACCCTTACACTAACCAGATAACCCTAAACCTATCCCAACCCTAATCCAAACCATAAACCTAAACATAGCTCTTAACCCTAACAATAACCCTAATCCTAACCTTATTCTACCACTAAAGTCTGATCCTAAACTTAAACCGAACCTTAATCTCTAAACCAAAAACTAAGCCTAACATGAAACTTAATCCTAACCCTAAGCCTTGCCCTAAACACTAACCCCAACACTAACAATATCTCTAATCCAAACACTAACACAAAACCATAACCGCTAACCATAACCACTAATCATAACCCATATACATAACACTTACGAGTAACAGTAAAGGAGAGGGTGGTTAGGCATTGGAACAGTCTGCCCAGGGAGGTGGTTGAGTCACCGTCCCTGGAGGTGTTTAAGGTTAGGGTGGATGAGGTGCTCAGGAGCATGATTTAGGGATTGGTAGGTATGGTTGGACTCCATGATCCAGTGGGTCTGTTCCTACCTAGTTATTCTGTGATTCTGTGAACTCTAACCCTTATCCTAATGGTGGGCCCACCCTAAACCTAAACATAAATCTAACACCAACCCTAACCCTAACACTAAACCTAAGCCTAAACCTAAACCTAACTCTGACACTAACCCTAACCATATGCTAATCCTAATCCTAATCCAAAAGACGCTAAGTTTAATGCCTAACCCTAACCCTAACACTAAACCTAAACCTTATTTTAATTTTAGACCAACCCTAAACCTAAAACTAACACTAACCCTAAAGCACTAAACCTAACTTTATCCCTAACCCTAATCCAAACCCTAAACCTAACATTAACGCCTCACCCTAACACTAACCATAACCCCAAAACTAAAACTAACCCAACCCTAACCCCTAACAATAACCTTAAGCCTAACCCTAACACTAAACCGTAAGCCTAAACCTAACCCAAACCCTACCCTAACTCTAGGCCTAACTTCTAAAAATAACACTAATTCTTAAACTAAACCCTAACCTAAATCCTAACATTTACCTTAAATATAAACCTAAAACTAATCCCTAAGCCTAACACTATACCTAACCCTAACACTAACAGTATCGCTAAACTTAATCCAAACCCTAACTATAAACACAACACTTAACCCTAATAATAACACTAACCCTAATCCTAATCCTTATTCTACGACTAAAGTCTAATCCTAAACCTAAACCTAAACTTAATCTCTAACCCAAAAACTAAGTCTAACCTGAAACTTAATCCTAACCCTAAACTTTTCCCTAAACACTAACTCCAACAATAACATTAACATTAATACAAACACTAACAAAAAACCCTAACCCTAACTCTAACCCTAACCCTAAACACTAACCCCTAAACCTAACCCAAACATATAACACTTATCAAAAAATCTAACCCTTATCCTAATGGTGGGCACACCTTAAACCTAAACATAAGTCTAACCCTAACCTTAACCCAACCCTAATCCTAACCCTAACCCTAACCCTAAACCTAATCTTAACGCCTAACCCTAAACCATAAACATAACACTTAAACATAACTCTAACCCTTATCCTAATGCTGGGCCAACCCTAAATCTAAACATAAATCAAACCCTAACCATAACCATAACCCTAACAGAAACCCATAACCCTAACCCTAACCCCTAACCCTATCTCTAACCCTAAGCCTAAGTCTGAACCTAACCCTAACTCTAACCCTAAAATTAACCCTAACCCTGAACGTAAACCTAACGCTAACCCTAAACGTAACAGTAACCCTAAACCTAACCCTAACCTTAACACTAAGATTAACCGTAACCCTAACACTAACCCTAAACATAATAACCCTAACCCTAATCGTAAACCTAACACTAACTATAACCCCTAACCATAACTCTAACTACTAAACCTAACCACTAAACCAAACACTAACCCTAAACCTAACCCTAATCCAAAACCTAACGTTAACACGATCCCTTACACGAACCACTAACCCTAACCCTAACCCTAAACATATCCCTAACTTTAACCTTAACACCTAACTCTAAACCCTAAGACTATCCCTAACCCTAGCCCTAAATCTAACCCTAAACCTACCCCTAACCCTAAACCAAAACCTAACCCTAACCCTAAAACTAAACCTAACCCCACCCCTAACACTAAACCTAAACCAAACTCTAACCCTAAATATAAAACAAACTCTAACACTAACCCTAACCACAAACCCTAATAATAACCATAACACTAACAGTAACCATAAACCTAATCCTAACCCTTGCCTTAACCCTAAACATAAAACTAAATCTAATCCTAACCCTAACCCTAACCCTAACAATAACCCTAACCCTAACACCAACCCTAAACCCTAACCCTAAACCTATAGCTAATATTCATCCAAATTCTAACACTAAACATAACTTTTAACCCTCACTCTAACACTAACACTAATCTTAACCATTATTCTACAACTAAAGTCTATTCCTATACCTCAACCTAAATTTAATCTCTTACCCAAAATCTAGGCCAAACCTGAAACTTAAACCTATAAACCTTGCCTTAAACTCTATCCCCAACACTAACGCTAACCCTAAAGCAAACACTAACACAAAACCCTAACAAATAACCCTAACCCCTAAACCGAAGCCATAAAAATAACAATTAACCATAATTCTAATCCTTATCCTAATGGTGGGGCCACCCTAAACTTAAACATAAACCTAACCCTAAAACTAACACTAACACCAACACCAAACTTAACCCCAACCATAACCTTAACCCTAAACCTAACCAAAACTAACCCTAAGAACTAACCCTAACTCCTAACCCTAACTCTAACACCAACCCTAACCCTAACCCTAACCCTAACCCTAACCCTAACCCTAACCCTAACCCTAACCCTAACCCTAAATTTTACCCTGACCTAAAACCTAACCCTAAATCTAACCCTAACCCTGAACCTAAACCTAACTCTGACACTAACACTAACAATAACCCTAAGCCTAACCCTAACCCTAACACATAACACTAACCCCTAACCCTAAACATAATGCTAACCTTAACCCTAAACCTAACTCTAATTAGAAACCTAACCCTAACCATCAACCTAACAATAAAACTCACCCAAGTAACACTAAGCCTAATGGCCTAACCCTAACCATAACCCTAACCCTAATGGCACACTAATCCTAACCCCACCCTAACAATAACCCTAACCCTAACACTAACTCTAACACTAACCCTAGCTCCCTTAACCTAACCCTATCCCTAAACCTAATCCAAAACCTAAACCTAACCCTAACCTTAACCCTAACTCTAACAATAACCAGAACCCGACCCAAAAATCAATGCTAACCCTAACCACTAAAACTAACCCTAACCCTAACCCTAACCCGAACCCAAACTTCACCCTAACCCTAAACTTAACCCTAACCACTAAACCTACAACTAACACTAACCATAACCCTAACACTTATCTTAACCCTAACCCTAACGCTAACCCTAACCATAACACTAACCTTAACCCGTAACCCTAACCCTAACCCTAACCCTAACAATTACCCTAACGCCCTAAACCTAAACCTATCCCTAATATTAATCCAAAATATAACCCTAAACATAACTTTTAACCCTCACTCTAACACTAACACTAACACTAATCTTAACCCTTATTATACAACTAAAGTCTATTGCTATACCTAAACCTAACCTAATCTCTAACCCAAAATCAAAGCCAAACCTCAAACTTAGGCATAACAATAAACCTTGCCCTAAACTCTAACCCCAACACTAACACTAACACTAACCAAAACACTAACACAAAACCCTAACCCCTAATCCTAACTCCTAACCCTAAGACATAAAAATAACAATTAACCATAACTCTAACCCTTATCCTAATGGTGGGGCGACCCTAAACATAAACATAAACATAAACATAAACATAAACATAAACATAACCCTAACCCTAACCCTAAACCTAACACTAACACGAGCACTAACCCTAAACTTAACACTAACCCTTACCCCAACCCTAAACCTAACCAAAACTGACCATAATACCTAACCCTAACTCTAACTCTAACACTAACCCTAACCATAACCCTAACTCTAAACTTTACCCTGAGCTAAAACCTAACCCTAAAACTAACCCTAACCCTGACCCTAAACCAAACCCTAACCAACCCTAACCATAACCCTAAACCTAAACCTAACCCTAACACATAACACTAACCCCTAACACTAAACCTTATGCTAACCATAACCCTAAACCTAACCCTAATTCTAAACCTAATCCTCACAGTAAACCTACCCTAATGCTCACCCAAGTAACCCTAAGCCTAATGGCCTAACCCTAACCATAACCCTAACCCTAATGGCACACTAATGCTAACCCAACCCTAACCATAACACTAAACCTATCTCTAACTGTAATCCAAACCCTAAACCTAACCCTAACCTTAACCCTTTCTCTAACAATAACCATAACCCAACCAAAAAAACTAAGGCTAACCCTAACCTTAACCCTAAATCTAACCACTAACCCTAACCCTAATCCTAACCTTAATCCTAACCATAACCTAACAGCTAACCCTAACCCTAACCCTAACAGTAATAAACCTTACCCTAACCCTAAATCTAACCCTAACACTAACCACTAATCATAAACCTAAACCTAACACTAACCTAACAAAATCCCTAAGCCTAAGCCTAAGCCTAAACCAGACAATAACTCGAATTCTTAATCTAACCCTAACCCTAACCCTAAAACTAACCCTAACCCAAATCTAACCCTAACGCTAACCCTATCCCTGACCCTAAAAACTAACCCTAACCTTAACCCTTACCCTAACCCTCTCTAACCCTAAACCTAACCATAACCTTAACACTAACACTAAAACCCTAACCCTACCCCTAGCCTAAACTTAATCCAAATCCTAAACTTAAACCTAACCCTAACCCAAAAGCCAACCCTAACCCCAAAACTAACCCTAACCCAACTGTAACCCTAAGTCTAAACCCTAACCCTAACCCTAAAACTAAACATAACCCCTAACACTAACCCAAACCCTAACACTAACAACACCTAACCCTATCCCTAATCCCTAATCTTAACCCTAACCCTAATCCAAACCCTATCCCTTACCATAACCTTAACCATAAACCCAGAACCTAACCCCTAACTTTAACCATAACCCTTACCCTAACTCTAACCCTAACACTAACTCTAACCCCATAACCCTAACACTATCCCTAAAATTAATCAAAATCTTAGTCTTAAATAGAACTCTTAAGCCTAACCCTAACACTAACCCGAATTCTAACCCTTATTCTACAAATAAAATCTAATCCTAAACCTAACCTTAATCTCTAACCGAAAAACTTAGCCTAACGTGAAACTTAATCCTTACCCTAGACCATGCCCTAAACGCTAATCACAAAAATAACACTAACCCAAGTCCAAACATTAACCAAAAAACCCTAATCCCAACAATAACCCCTAACCCTACACTAAACCAAAGGCTAACTGTAACCCTAACCCTAACCACTAACCAAAACCCTAACCCTAAACTTAACACTAACCCTACCCCTAACCCTAACACCTGACTAGAACCACTAAACCTAACCTTAAACCTAACACTAACCCTAAATTTAAACCTAACCCTAACCCTAACCGTAATGCTAATCATATCCCTAACCCTAAATCCAATCGTAACCCAAACCAAAAACGTAACCCTAACCCTAACCCAAATGGCCTAATGGCCTATCCATAACCCTAACACTAATGGCACACTAACCCTAACCCAAACCTAACGCTAATCCTAACCCTAAACATAACCTTGACGTTAATCCTAAACAAAAACCTAAACCTAACCATAACCCTAACCTTAAACTTAAACCTGAGTCAAACCTTAACCCTAACCTTAACCCTAACTCAACCCTAAACCTAACCCTAACACCTAACACTAACCTCTAACACTACCCCTAATGCTAAACCTAACCCTAACCCTAACACCTAACCCTAACAACTAACACCAACCCCTAATCCTAACCCTAACCCTAAGCCTAATCTGAAACCAAACCTAAACATAACGATAACATTAACCCTAAAATTTACCCTAACTTTAACCCCTAACCCTACCCTTAACCATAACCCTAACCCTAATGTCTCTAACCAAATCCCAAACCCTTACACTAACCAGATAACCCTAAACCTATCCCAACCCTAATCCAAACCATAAACCTAAACATAGCTCTTAACCCTAACAATAACCCTAATCCTAACCTTATTCTACCACTAAAGTCTGATCCTAAACTTAAACCGAACCTTAATCTCTAAACCAAAAACTAGGCCTAACATGAAACTTAATCCTAACCCTAAGCCTTGCCCTAAACACTAACCCCAACACTAACAATATCTCTAATCCAAACACTAACACAAAACCATAACCGCTAACCATAACCACTAATCATAACCCATATACATAACACTTACGAGTAACAGTAAAGGAGAGGGTGGTTAGGCATTGGAACAGTCTGCCCAGGGAGGTGGTTGAGTCACCGTCCCTGGAGGTGTTTAAGGTTAGGGTGGATGAGGTGCTCAGGAGCATGATTTAGGGATTGGTAGGTATGGTTGGACTCGATGATCCAGTGGGTCTGTTCCTACCTAGTTATTCTGTGATTCTGTGAACTCTAACCCTTATCCTAATGGTGGGCCCACCCTAAACCTAAACATAAATCTGACACCAACCCTAACCCTAACACTAAACCTAAGCCTAAACCTAAACCTAACTCTGACACTAACCCTAACCATATGCTAATCCTAATCCTAATCCAAAAGACGCTAAGTTTAATGCCTAACCCTAACCCTAACCCTAATGGCACACTAACCCTAACACTAAACCTAAACCTTATTTTAATTTTAGACCAAACCTAAACATAAAACTAACACTAACCCTAAAGCACTAAACCTAACTTTATCCCTAACCCTAATCCAAACCCTAAACCTAACATTAACGCCTCACCCTAACACTAACCATAACCCCAAAACTAAAACTAACCCAACCCTAACCCCTAACAATAACCTTAAGCCTAACCCTAACACTAAACCGTAAGCCTAAACCTAACCCAAACCCTACCCTAACTCTAGGCCTAACTTCTAAAAATAACACTAATTCTTAAACTAAACCCTAACCTAAATCCTAACATTTACCTTAAATATAAACCTAAAACTAATCCCTAAGCCTAACACTATACCTAACACTAACAGTATCGTTAAACTTAATCCAAACCCTAACTATAAACACAACACTTAACCCTAATAATAACACTAACCCTAATCCTAATCCTTATTCTACGACTAAAGTCTAATCCTAAACCTAAACCTAAACTTTTTCTCTAACCCAAAAACTAAGTCTAACCTGAAACTTAATCCTAACCCTAAACTTTTCCCTAAACACTAACTCCAACAATAACATTAACATTAATACAAACACTAACAAAAAACCCTAACCCTAACTCTAACCCTAACCCTAAACACTAACCCCTAAACCTAACCCAAACATATAACACTTATCAAAAAATCTAACCCTTATCCTAATGGTGGGCACACCTTAAACCTAAACATAAGTCTAACCCTAACCTTAATCCAACCCTAATCCTAACCCTAACCCTAACCCTAAACCTAATCTTAACGCCTAACCCTAAACCATAAACATAACACTTAAACATAACTCTAACCCTTATCCTAATGGTGGGCCAACCCTAAATCTAAACATAAATCAAGCCCTTACCAAAACCATAACCCTAACAGAAACCCATAACCCTAACCCTAACCCCTAACCCTATCTCTAACCCTAAGCCTAAGTCAGAACCTAACCCTAACTCTAACCCTAAAATTAACCCTAACCCTGAACGTAAACCTAACGCTAACCCTAAACGTAACAGTAACCCTAAACCTAACCCTAACCTTAACACTAAGATTAACCGTAACCCTAACACTAACCCTAAACATAATAACCCTAACCCTAATCGTAAACCTAACACTAACTATAACCCCTAACCATAACTCTAACTACTAAACCTAACCACTAAACCAAACACTAACCCTAAACCTAACCCTAATCCAAAACCTAACGTTAACACGATCCCTTACACGAACCACTAACCCTAACATTAAACATATCCCTAACTTTAACCTTAACACCTAACTCTAAACCCTAACCCTATCCCTAACCCTAGCCCTAAATCTAACACTAAACCTACCCCTAACTCTAAACCTAAACCTAACCCTAACCCTAAACCTAAACCTAACCCTACCCCTAACCCTAAACCTAAACCAAACTCTAACCCTAAATATAAAACAAACTCTAACACTAACCCTAACCACAAACCCTAATAATAACCATAACACTAACCGTAACCATAAACCTAATCCTAACCCTAGCCTTAACCCTAAACATAAAACTAAAACTAATCCTAACCCTAACCCTAACAATAACCCTAACCCTAACACCAACCCTAAACCCTAACCCTAAACCTATAGCTAATATTCATCCAAATTCTAACACTAAACATAACTTTTAACCCTCACTCTAACACTAACACTAATCTTAACCATTATTCTACAACTAAAGTCTATTCCTATACCTAAACCTAAATTTAATCTCTTACCCAAAATCTAGGCCAAACCTGAAACTTAAACCTATAAACCTTGCCTTAAACTCTATCCCCAACACTAACGCTAACCCTAAAGCAAACACTAACACAAAACCCTAACACATAACCCTAACCCCTAAACCTAAGCCATAAAAATAACAATTAACCATAACTCTAACCCTTATCCTAATGGTGGGGCCACCCTAAACTTAAACATAAACCTAACCCTAACCCTAAAACTAACACTAACACCAACACCAAACTTAACCCCAACCATAACCTTAACCCTAAACCTAACCAAAACTAACCCTAAGAACTAACCCTAACTCCTAACCCTAACTCTAACACCAACCCTAACCCTAACCCTAACCCTAAATTTTACCCTGACCTAAAACCTAACCCTAAATCTAACCCTAACCCTGAACCTAAACCTAACTCTAACACTAACACTAACAATAACCCTAAGCCTAACCATAACCCTAACACATAACAATAACCCCTAACCCTAAACATAATGCTAACCTTAACCCTAAACCTAACTCTAATTAGAAACCTAACCCTAACCATCAACCTAACAATAAAACTCACCCAAGTAACACTAAGCCTAATGGCCTAACCCTAACCATAACCCTAACCCTAATGGCACACTAATCCTAACCCAACCCTAACAATAACCCTAACCCTAACACTAACTCTAACACTAACCCTAGCTCCCTTAACCTAACCCTATCCCTAAACCTAATCCAAAACCTAAACCTAACCCTAACCTTAACCCTAACTCTAACAATAACCAGAACCCGACCCAAAAATCAATGCTAACCCTAACCCTAACCACTAAAACTAACCCTAACCTTAACCCTAACACTAACCCAAACACCGAACTCTAACCCCTAACCCTAACCCAAACTTCACCCTAACCCTAAACTTAACCCTAACCACTAAACCTACAACTAACACTAACCATAACCCTAACACTTATCTTAACCCTAACCCTAACGCGAACCATAACCATAACACTAACCTTAACCCGTAACCCTAACCATAACCCTAACCCTAACAATTACCCTAACGCCCTAAACCTAAACCTATCCCTAATATTAATCCAAAATATAACCCTAAACATAACTTTTAACCCTCACTCTAACACTAACACTAACACTAATCTTAACCCTTATTATACACCTAAAGTCTATTCCTATACCTAAACCTAACCTAATCTCTAACCCAAAATCAAAGCCAAACCTCAAACTTAGGCATAACAATAAACCTTGCCCTAAACTCTAACCCCAACACTAACACTAACACTAACCAAAACACTAACACAAAACCCTAACCCCTAACCCTAACTCCTAACCCTAAGACATAAAAATAACAATTAACCATAACTCTAACCCTTATCCTAATGGTGGGGCCACCCTAAACATAAACATAAACATAACCCTAACCCTAACCCTAAACCTAACACTAACACGAGCACTAACCCTAAACTTAACACTAACCCTTACCCCAACCCTAAACCTAACCAAAACTGACCCTAATACCTAACCCGAACACTAACACTAACGGTAACCTCTAACCCTAACTCTAACTCTAACACTAACCCTAACCATAACCCTAACTCTAAACTTTACCCTGAGCTAAAACCTAACCCTAAAACTAACCCTAACCCTGACCCTAAACCAAACCCTAACCAACCCTAACCATAACCCTAACCCTAAACCGAACCCTAACACATAACACTAACCCCTAACACTAAACCTTATGCTAACCATAACCCTAAACCTAACCCTAATTCTAAACCTAATCCTCACAGTAAACCTAACCCTAACGCTCACCCAAGTAACCCTAAGCCTAATGGCCTAACCCTAACCATAACCCTAACCCTAATGGCACACTAATGCTAACCCAACCCTAACCATAACACTAAACCTATCTCTAACTGTAATCCAAACCCTAAACCTAACCCTAACCTTAACCCTTACTCTAACAATAACCATAACCCAACCAAAAAACTCAGGCTAACCCTAACCTTAACCCTAAATCTAACCACTAACCCTAACCCTAATCCTAACCTTAATCCTAACCATAACCTAACAGCTAACCCTAACCCTAACACTAACACTAATAAACCTTACCCTAACCCTAAATCTAACCCTAACACTAACCACTAATCATAAACCTAAACCTAACACTAACCTAACAAAAACCCTAACCCTAAGCCTAAGCCTAAACCAGACAATAACCCGAATTCTTAATCTAACCCTAACCCTAACCCTAAAACTAACCCTAACCCTAACGCTAACCCTATCCCTAACCCTAAAAACTAACCCTAACCTTAACCCTTACCCTAACCCTCTCTAACCCTAAACCTAACCATAACCTTAACACTAACACTAAAACCCTAACCCTACCCCTAGCCTAAACTTAAGCCAAACCCTAAACTTAAACCTAAGCCTAACCCAAAAGCCAACCCTAACCCCAAAACTAACCCTAACCCAACTGTAACCCTAAGTCTAAACCCTAACCCTAACACTAACCCTAACCCTAAAACTAAACATAACCCCTAACACTAACCCAAACCCTAACACTAACACTAACACCTAACCCTATCCCTAATCCCTAATCTTAACCCTAACCCTAATCCAAACCCTATCCCTTACCATAACCTTAACCATAACCCCAGAACCTAACCCCTAACTTTAACCATAACCCTTACCCTAACTCTAACCCTAACACTAACTCGAACCCCATAACCCTAACACTATCCCTAAAATTAATCAAAATCTTAGTCTTAAATAGAACTCTTAAGCCTAACCCTAACACTAACCCGAATTCTAACCCTTCTTCTACAAATAAAATCTAATCCTAAACCTAACCTTAATCTCTAACCGAAAAACTTAGCCTAACGTGAAACTTAATCCTTACCCTAGACCATGCCCTAAACGCTAATCACAAAAATAACACTAACCCAAGTCCAAACATTAACCAAAAAACCCTAATCCCAACAATAACCCCTAACCCTACACTAAACCAAAGGCTAACTGTAACCCTAACCCTAACCACTAACCAAAACCCTAACTCTAAACTTAACACTAACCCTACCCCTAACCCTAACACCTGACTAGAACCACTAAACCTAACCTTAAACCTAACACTAACCCTAAATTTAAACCTAACCCTAACCCTAACCGTAATGCTAACCATATCCCTAACCCTAAATCCAATCGTAACCCGAACCAAAAACATAACCCTAACCCTAACCCAAATGACCCTAAGCCTAATGGCCTATCCATAACCCTAACACTAATGGCACACTAACCCTAACCCAAACCTAACGCTAATCCTAACCCTAAACATAACCTTGACGTTAATCCTAAACAAAAACCTAAACCTAACCATAACCCTAACCTTAAACTTAAACCTGAGCCAAATCTTAACCCTAACCTTAACCCTAACTCAACCCTAAACCTAACCCTAACACCTAACACTAACCTCTAACACTAACCCTAATGCTAAATCTAACCCTAACCCTAACCCTAACCCTAACACTAACCCCTAATCCTAACCCTAACCCTAAGCCTAACCCTAAGCCTAATCTGAAACCAAACCTAAACATAACGATAACATTAACCCTAAAATTTACCCTAACTTTAACCCCTAACCCTACCCTTAACCATAACCCTAACCCTAATGTCTCTAACCAAATCCCAAACCCTTACACTAACCAGATAACCCTAAACCTATCCCAACCCTAATCCAAACCATAAACCTAAACATAGCTCTTAACCCTAACAATAACCCTAATCCTAACCTTATTCTACCACTAAAGTCTGATCCTAAACTTAAACCGAACCTTAATCTCTAAACCAAAAACTAGGCCTAACATGAAACTTAATCCTAACCCTAAGCCTTGCCCTAAACACTAACCCCAACACTAACAATATCTCTAATGCAAACACTAACACAAAACCATAACCGCTAACCATAACCACTAATCATAACCCATATACATAACACTTACGAGTAACAGTAAAGGAGAGGGTGGTTAGGCATTGGAACAGTCTGCCCAGGGAGGTGGTTGAGTCACCGTCCCTGGAGGTGTTTAAGGTTAGGGTGGATGAGGTGCTCAGGAGCATGATTTAGGGATTGGTAGGTATGGTTGGACTCGATGATCCAGTGGGTCTGTTCCTACCTAGTTATTCTGTGATTCTGTGAACTCTAACCCTTATCCTAATGGTGGGCACACCCTAAACCTAAACATAAATCTGACACCAACCCTAACCCTAACACTAAACCTAAGCCTAAACCTAAACCTAACTCTGACACTAACCCTAACCATATGCTAATCCTAATCCTAATCCTAATCCAAAAGACGCTAAGTTTAATGCCTAACCCTAACCCTAACCCTAATGGCACACTAACCCTAACACTAAACCTAAACCTTATTTTAATTTTAGACCAAACCTAAACATAAAACTAACACTAACCCTAAAGCACTAAACCTAACTTTATCCCTAACCCTAATCCAAACCCTAAACCTAACATTAACGCCTCACCCTAACACTAACCATAACCCCAAAACTAAAACTAACCCAACCCTAACCCCTAACAATAACCTTAAGCCTAACCCTAACACTAAACCGTAAGCCTAAACCTAACCCAAACACTACCCAAACTCTAAGCCTAACTTCTAAAAATAACATTAATTCTTAAACTAAACCCTAATCTAAATCCTAACATTTACCTTAAATATAAACCTAAAACTAATCCCTAAGCCTAACACTATACCTAACCCTAACACTAACAGTATCGCTAAACTTAATCCAAACCCTAACTATAAACACAACTCTTAACCCTAATAATAACACTAACCCTAATCCTAATCCTTATCCTACGACTAAAGTCTAATCCTAAACCTAAACCTAAACTTAATCTCTAATCCAAAAACTAAGTCTAACCTGAACCTTAATCCTAACCCTAAACTTTTCCCTAAACACTAACTCCAACAATAACATTAACATTAATACAAACACTAACAAAAAACCCTAACCCTAACTCTAACCCTAACCCTAAACACTAACCCCTAAACCTAACCCAAACATATAACACTTATCAAAAAATCTAACCCTTATCCTAATGGTGGGCACACCCTAAACCTAAACATAAGTCTAACCCTAACCTTAACCCAACCCTAATCCTACCCCTAACCCTAACCCTAATCTTAACGCCTAACCCTAAACCATAAACATAACACTTAAACATAACTCTAACCCTTATCCTAATGGTGGGCCAACCCTAAACCTAAACATAAATCAAGCCCTAACCATAACCATAACCATAACAGAAACCCATAACCCTAACCCTAACCCCTAACCCTATCTCTAACCCTAAGCCTAAGTCTGAACCTAACCCTAACTCTAACCCTAAAATTAACCCTAACCCTGAACGTAAACCTAACGCTAACCCTAAACGTAACAGTAACCCTAAACCTAACCCTAACCTTAACACTAAGATTAACCGTAACCCTAACACTAACCCTAAACATAATAACCCTAACCCTAATCGTAAACCTAACACTAACTATAACCCCTAACCATAACTCTAACTACTAAACCTAACCACTAAACCAAACACTAACCCTAAACCTAACCCTAATCCAAAACCTAACGTCAACACGATCACTTACACGAAGCACTAACCCTAACCCTAAACATATCCCTAACTTTAACCTTAACACCTAACTCTAAACCCTAACCCTATCCCTAACCCTAGCCCTAAATCTAACCCTAAACCTAAACCTAACCCTAAACCTAAACCTAACCCTAAACCTAAACCTAACCCTAAACCTAAACCTAACCGTACCCCAACCCTAAACCTAAACCAAACCCTAACCCTAAATATAAAACTAACACTAACCCTAACCTCAAACCCTAAAAATAACCATAACATGAATCATAACCATAAACCTAATCCTAGCACTAGCCCTAACCCTAAATATAAACCTAAAACTAACCCTAACCCTAACACTAACCAAACCCTAACCTTAACACTAACACTAACTCCTAACCCTAACCCTAACCCTAACCCTAAACTTAATGCTAACGCCTAATCCTATCTCTAAACCAAACACTAAGCCTAACCCTAAACCTAACCCTAACCCTACCCCTAAACATAACCCTAACCATAAAACTAAACCTAACTCTAACAATAACCACTAACCGTAACCCTAACCCTAACACTAACCACTAACCCTAACCCTAAACCTAATACTAACCCAACTTTATCCATAACGCTAGCCCTAACGCTAACCCTAAATAAAAACACTAACCCTAAACTTAACTTTAACCCTAACCCTGTCCTAAAACTAACCGTAACCTTAACTTTAACCATAACACTTAACTATAAGCCCTAACCATAAACCTAACCCTAACCCTAAACCTAACCCTAAACCTAAACCTGACCCTAACCCTAACCCTAACACTTACACTAAACCTAACCCTTATTTTAATTTTCGACCAACCCTAAAACTAACCCAAACACTAACCCTAACCCTAACCCCCTAATACTAACCCTATCCCTAACACTAATCCAAACCCTAAACCTAACCCTAACACTAACCTCTTTATTAAAACTAACACAATGCTAACCGTAAACCCTGACCCCTAAACCTAACACCAACACTAAACCAAAACTTAAACCGTAGCCAAACCATAACCCAAACCCTAAATCTAACCCTAACCCCTAACCCCTAACCCTAATCGTAACCCCTAACTATAATCCCTAAAATTTACCCTAACCCTAACCCAAACCTTAACCCTTACCCTAACCCTAAAATGAAACCTAAACCCTATCCCCAACCATAACCCTAAACATAACACTAACACTAACCGTAACCCTAACCATCTAACTCTAACCCTATCCCTAATATTAATCCAAACCCTAATATTAAAAATAAATCTTAAACATAACCCTAACACTAAACCTAATCCTAACCCTTTTCTACAACTAAATTCTAATGCTAAACCTAAACATAACCTTATTCCCTAATCCAAAAACTGAATCTAACCTGAAACTTAATCCTAACCCTAAACTTACCCTAAACACTAACCCTAATCCAAACACTAACAAAAAACCCCAACCTCTAAAACTAATGACTATCCCTAACCAAGAAACATAACACTTATCAAAAAGTCTAACCCTTATTCTAATGGTGGGCGCACCCTGAACGTAAACATTAACCTAAATCTAACCCCAACCCTAAACCTAACCATAATGCTAACCCTAACCCTAACCCCTAATCCTAAACCTAATCCTAAGCCTAACCCTGACCCTAACCCTAACCATAGCCCTAACCCTAACACTAACACTAAACCTAACCCTTACTCTAAACCTAACGCTAACCGTAACCCTAACCCTAACCACTAACACTAACCCTAAACCTAAGCCTAATCTTAACCCTAAACCTACCCACAACCCTAACACCTAACTCTAACTCTTTACCCTAAAATTAAATCTAACACTAACCCTAACCACTAATCCTAACCCTAAGACAAACCCTAAACTTAAACCCAGCTACAACCCAAACACTAAGCCTAACCCTAAATCTAACCCTAACCCTACCCCTAAACATAACCGTAACCATAAACCTAACCTTCACCCAACATTAAACCTAACCATAACCCTAACCCTAACACTAACCACTAACCCTAAACCTAAACCTAATCCTAACCCTAACCCTAAACCTAACACTAACCCTACACATAACCCTAACCCTAACCATAAGCCTAAACCTGAAAGTTAACTTAACCCTAACCCTAAACCTAATACTAACTCAAATGTAACCATAACGCTAGCCCTAACTCTAACCCTAAATAAAAACACTAACCCTAAACTTAACTTTAACCCTAACCCAATACCTAAAACTAACCCTAACCCTAACAAAACCCTAACCCTAAACCTAACCCTAACCATAATCCTAACACTAAACCTATCACTTAAATCTAACCCCTAACACTAACGTAACCCTAACCCTAAACCTAACCCAACCCTAACCCTAACACTAAATCTAAGCCTAACCTTAAACATAACACTAACCCTAGCCCTAATCCTAACCCTCAACGTAACACTAACACTAACATTAACCCTAACACTAACCCTAAATATAATTATAACCCTAACCCTAATCCTAAACCTAACACTAACTATAACAACTAAGCATAACCCTAAGCACTAAACCTAACAAAAAACCCTAAAAATAATCCTAAACCTAACCCTAAACCTAACCCTAATTGTAAACATAACGCTAACCCTATCCCTAACCCGAACCACTAACCCTAACCCTTACACTAACCCTAACCCTATCCCTAACATTAACATTAACACCTAACTCTAACCCCTAACACTAAGCCTAACTCTAGCACTTAATCTAACCCTAAACATAACCCTAACCCTAAACCTAAACCTAATATTAACCCTAAGTCTAAACCTAACTATAATTCTAAACCTAACCACAAACCGTAACAATAACCCTAACCCTAAACCTAACTATAACGCTAACCCTAACACTAACCATAAGCCTAACCCTAACTCTAAAACTAACTCTAACTCTAACCCTAACCGTATCCCTAACCCTAACCCTAACCCTAACACTAACCCTAACTCAAACCCTAAACCTAACCTTAACCCTAAATCTAACCCTAACCCGAATTTTCACCCTTACCCTAACACTATCCCTAACCCTAACGCTAAACCCTAACACTATCTCTAACCCAAAACTAAGCCTAACCCTAAAACTAACCCTAATCCTATCCTTAAACATACCCCTAACCAAAAACCTAACCCTAACCCGACATTAACCCTAACCATAACACTAATCCTAACACTAACCACTAACCTTAACCCTAACCCTAACCCCGAACCCTAACCCTAACCCTAACCCTAACATTAACCCTAACCCTATCCCTAACCCCTAACCCTAACCCTAACCCTAACCCTAATCTTAACAACTAACCTTAACCCTAACCCATAACCATAACCCTAACCCTAACCCTAACCCCAACCATAACCATAACCCTAACCCTTAACCTAACCCTAACCCTAAACCTAACCCTAACCCTATCCCTAAACATACCCCTAACCAAAAACATAACCCTAACACGACATTAACCCTAACCATAACACTAATCCTAACACTAACCACTAACTTTAACACTAACCATAACCATAATACTAACCTCTAATTCAAATCCTAACCCTGATCCTAATGCTAAACCTAACCCTAATCTTAACCCTAACCCTAACACTAACCCTAATCTTAACCCTAAGACTAAGCCTGAAACTAAACCTAAACCTAAACCTAACCCTAACCCTAAACCTAAACTTAAACCAAATACTAACCCAACTCTAAACATAACGCTAGCCGTAACGCTAACCCTAAATCTATCCACTAACCCTAAATTTAACCTTAACCCTAACCCTAACCCTAACCCCTAATTCAAGTCCTAACCCTAAGCCTAACCCTAAACCTAAGACTAAGCCTAACCCTAAACTTAACCCCAAACCTAACCCTTACACTAAACCTCACCCTTATTTTAATTTTGGACTAAGCCTAAAAATAACCGTAGCACTAACCCTAACCTCCTAATCCTAACCCTGTCCCTAACACTAATTCAAACCCTAAACCTAATCCTAACCCCTTTACTAACCATAACACAATGCTAACTGTAAACCCTAAACCTAACCCTAACACCAACACTAAACCAAAACCTAACCCCTAACCAAACCTGAACCTAACACTAACTCTATCCCTAGCCCTAACACTAACCCTAACCCCTAACCCTAATCCTAACCCCTAACTCTAATCCCTAAAATTTAACCTAACACTAACCCAAACATTAACCTCTCCCCTAACCCTAAAACGAAACCTAACACCTATCCCCAACCATAACCCTAAACTTAATCCTAACACTAACCGTAACCCTAACCATCTAACACTAACACTATCCCTAATATTAATCCAAACCCTAATATTAAAAATAAATCTTAAACATAACCCTAACACTAAACTTAATCCTAAACCTTTTCTACAACTAAATTCTAATCCTAAACCTAAACATAACCTTTTCTCTAACCCAAAACCAGAACCTAACCTGAAACTTAATCCTAACCCTGAATTTACCCTAAACACTAACCCTAATCCAAACACTAACAAAAAACCCCAACCCCTAAAACTAACGCCTATCCCTAACCAAGAAACATAACACTTATCAAAAAGCCTAACCCTTATTCTAATGGTGGGCCCAACCTAAACCTAAACATTAACCTAATATAACCCCAACCCTAAACCTAACCATAACGCTAACACTAACCCTATACCCTAACCCTAACCCTAAATCTCACCCTAACCCTTATCCTAACCCTAACCGTAACCCTAACCCTAATCCTAACTTGAAAACTAACCCTAACCCTAACTCTAAAACTAACCCTACACTAAACCTAACGCTAACTGTAACCTTAACTCTAAGCACTAACACTAACGCTAAACCTAACCCTAACCTTAACCCCAACGCTACCCCTAACCCTAATACCTATTTCTAAACCCCAACCCTAAAATTAAAACGAACACTAACCCTAACCACTAACCCTAACCCTAACACTGAGACTAACTCTAAACCTAACCTAACCCTAACCCTAACCTCTAACCCTAACCCTAATCTTAAATATAACCCTAAACCTAAACCTAACCCTAACACTAAATCAAAACCCTAACACTAAACCTAACCCTAACCCTAACACTAATCATAACCCTAAACCTAATCCTAACACTAGCACTAACCCTTAATCCTAACCCTAAAACCTAACCCTAAACCAAACCCTAAACCTAAACTTAACGCTAACCATAACCCTAACACTAAATCTTAAATTTAACCCTAACTCTTAACCTAAGCCTAACCCTAACACAAACCCTAACCCTAAGTCTAACCCTGACCCTAACCCTAACCCTAAACCTAACCCTAACCATAAAGGTAACCCTAAACCTAACACTAAACCTAAATCTAAACCTGACCCTAACCGGAACCCTAATGATAACTATAACCCTAAACCTAACCCTAAAAACTAAACTTAACCCTAACCCTAACACAAACCCTTACAATAACCATAACCCTAACCCCTAACCCTTACCCATAACCCTAACCCTATCACTAATATTAATCCAATATCTAATCCTAAACATAACTCTTGACACTAACTCAAACACTAACCCTAACCCTAACCCTTATTCTACAAATAAAATCTAATCCTAACCCTAAACCAAACCTTAATCTCTAACCCAAACCTTAATCTCTAACCTGAAACTTAATCCTAACCCTAAACCTTGGCCTAAACACTAACCCCAACTCTAACGCTAACACAAAGCCCTAACCCCTAACGCCTAATCCTAACCCATAAACATAACTCTTAAACATAACTCTAACCCTTATCCTAATGGTGGGCCCACCCTAAACCTAAACATAAAACTAGCCCTAACCATAACCCTAACAGTAATCCTAACCCCTAACCCTAATCCTAACCGCTAAACCTAATATTAAACCCTAACCCTAAAACTAACCCTAAGCCTAAAACAAAAGCTAACACAACCCTAAACCTAACGCCAATGTTACCCTAAATCTAAACCTAACCACAAACCCTAACCCTGACTCTAAACCTAACCTTAACCCTAACACTACCCCTAACACTTAACTAAAACCCCTAACCCTACCCTAACCCTAACGCTAAACACTAAACCTAACACTAATCCTAACCCTTAACCTAATCCTAACACAAGCACTAACCCTTAATCCTAACCCTAAAACTAACCCTAAACCAAACCCTAAACCTAAACTTAACGCTAACCATAACCCTAAACCTAAATCTTAAATTTAACCCTAAATCTTAAATTTAACCCTAACTCTTAACCTAAGCCTAACCCTAACACAAACCCTAACCCTAAGCCTAAACCTGACCCTAAACCTAAACCTAACTACTAACCCAAACCCCAACCCTAACCCTAACCCTAGCAGTTACCCAACCCTAAACCTAAAGCTAACCCTAACCCTAACCACTAAACCTAACCCTAACTCTAAACCTAACCCTAGCCCTAACAACTAACTCTAACCCCTAACAACAACCCTAACCCTAACTGTAACTTTAACCCTAACCCTAATCTTAATGGTGGGCCCACCTTAAACCTAAACATAAACCTAAATCTAACCTAATCCTAAACCTAAACTTAACACTAACCCTAACCCCTTACACTAACCCTAAACTTAACACCTAACCCTAAGCCTAATCCTAACACAAAACATAACACTAACCCTAGCCCAAATCCTAACTGTAAACCTAACCCTAACCCTAACCATAAAACTTACCCTAACACTAACACAAAACCCTAACCCTAACTCTAACCCTAACCCTAAACACTAACCCCTAAACCTAACCCAAAAATATAACACTTATCAAAAAATCTAACCCTTATCCTAATGGTGGGCACACCCTAAACCTAAACATAAGTCTAACCCTAACCTTAACCCAACCCTAATCCTACCCCTAACCCTAACCCTAATCTTAACGCCTAACCCTAAACCATAAACATAACACTTAAACATAACTCTAACCCTTATCCTAATGGTGGGCCAACCCTAAACCTAAACATAAATCAAACCCTAACCATAACCATAACCCTAACAGAAACCCATAACCCTAACCCTAACCCCTAACCCTCTAACTGTAACCCTAACACTAACCCTAAATATAATAACCCTAACACTAATCGTAAACCTAACACTAACTATAACCCCTAAACATAACTCTAACTACTAAACATAACCACTAAACCAAACACTAACCCTAAACCTAACCCTAATCCAAAACCTAACGTTAACACGATCCCTTACACGAACCACTAACCCTAACCCTAACCCTAAACATATCCCTAACTTTAACCTTAACACCTAACTCTAAACCCTAAACCTAGCCTTAAGTCTAACCCTAAACCTAAACCTAAACCTAACCCTACCCCTAACCCTAAACCTAAACCAAACTCTAACCATAAATATAAAACTAACTCTAACACTAACCCTAACCACAAACCCTAATAATAACCATAACACTAACCGTAACCATAGACCTAATCCTAAACATAGTCCTAACCCTAAACATAAACCTAAAACTAATCCTAACCCTTATCCTAACCCTAACCCGAACCCTAAATCTAACCAAACCCTAACCTTAACACTAACTCCTAACCCTAACCCTAACCCTAAACTTAATGCTAACTCCTAACCCTATCTCTAACCCAAACACTAAGCCTAACCCTAAACCCAACCTTAACCCTACCCCTAAACATAACCCTAACCATAAACCTAACCCTAACTCTAACACTAACCACTAACCCTAACCCTAACCCTAACACTAACCACTAAACCTAACCCTAAACCTAATCCTAACCCTAACCCCTAATCCAAATCCTAACCCTAAACATAACCCTAACACTAAACCTACACATAACCCTAACCCTAACCATAAGCCTAAACCTGAAACTAAACCTAACCCTAACTTTAAACCTAATACTAACTCAACTGTAACCATAACGCTAGCCCTAACGCTAACCCTAAATAAAAACACTAATCCTAAACTTAACTTTAACCCTAACCCTATCCCTAAAACTAACCCTAAACCTAACTTTAACCATAACACTTAACTATAAGCCCTAACCATAAACCTAACCCTAACCCTAAACCTAACCCTTAGCCTAACCCTAAACCTAAACCTGACCCTAACCCTAACTCTAACACTTACACTAAACCTAACCCTTATTTTAATTTTCAGCCAACCATAAAACTAACCCAAACACTAACCCTAACCCTAACCCCCTAATATTAACCCTATCCCTAACACTAATCCAAACCCTAAACCTAACCCTAACCCTAACCCCTTTACTAACCCTAACACAATGCTAACCGTAAACCCTGACCCCTAAACCTAACACCAACACTAAAACAAAATTTAAACCGTAGCCAAACCATAACCCAAACCCTAAATCTAACCCTAACCCATAACCCTAATCCTAACCCCTAACTATAATCCCTAAAATTTACCCTATCCCTAACCCAAACCTTAACCCTTACCCTAACCCTAAAACGAAACCTAACCCCTATCCCCAACCATAACCCTAAACATAACACTAACACTAACCCTAACCCTAACCATCTAACTCTAACCCTTTCCCTAATATTAATCCAAACCCTAATATTAAAAATAAATCTTAAACATAACCCTAAAACTAAACCTAATCCTAACACTATTCTACAACTAAATTCTAATCCTAAACCTAACCTTATTCCCTAACCCAAAAACTGAATCTAACCTGAAACTTAATCCTAACCCTAAACTTACCCTAAACACTAACCCTAATCCAAACACTAACAAAAAAACCCAACCTCTAAAACTAATGCCTATCCCTAACCAAGAAACATAACACTTATCAAAAAGTCTAACCCTTATTCTAATGGTGGGCCCAACCTAAACATTAACCTAAATCTAACCCCAACCCTAAACCTAACCATAATGCTAACACTAACCCTAACCCCTAATCCTTACCCTAATCCTAAGCCTAACCCTGAACCTAACCCTAACCATAGCCCTAACGCTAACACTAACTCTAAACCTAACCCTAACTCTAAACCTAACGCTAACCGTAACCCTAACCCTAACCACTAACACTAACCCTAACCCTGAGTCTAATCTTAACCCTAACCCTACCCCTAACCCTAACACCTAACTCTAACCCTTTACCCTAAAATTAAATCTAACACTAACCCTAAACACTAATCCTAACCCTAAGACAAACCCTAAACTTAAACCTAGCTACAACCAAAACACTAAGCCTAACCCTAAATCTAACCCTACCCCTACCCCTAAACATAACCCTAACATAAAACCTAACCCTAACCCAACATTAAACCTAACCATAACCCTAACCCTAACACTAACCACTAACCCTAAACCTAAACCTAATCCTAACCCTAACCCTTACACTAACCCAACACATAACCCTAACCATAAGCCTAAACCTGAAAGTAAACCTAACCCTAACCCTAAATCTAATACTAACTCAACTGTAACCATAACGCTAGCCCTAACGCTAACCCTAAATATAAACACTAACCCTAAACTTAACTTTAACCTTAACCCAATACCTAAAACTAACCCTAACCCTAACAAAACCCTAACCCTAAACCTAACCCTAACCATAATCCTAACACTAAACCTATCACTTAAATCTAATCCCTAACACTAACGTAACCCTAACCCTAAACCTAACCCAACCCTAACCCTAACTCTAAATCTAACCCTATCCTTAACCATAACACTAACCCTAGCCCTAATCCTAACCCTCAGCGTAACACTAACCCTAACATTAACCCTAACACTAACCCTAAATATAATAATAACCCTAACCCTAATCCTAAACCTAACACTAACTATAACAACTAAGCATAACCCTAACCACTATACCTAACAAAAAACCCTAACAATAATCCTAAACCTAACCCTAAACCTAACCCTAATTGTAAACATAACGCTAACCCTATCCCTAACCCGAACCACTAACCCTAACCCTTACACTAACCCTAACCCTATCCCTAACATTAACATTAACACCTAACTCTAAACCCTAACACTAAGCCTAACTCTAGCACTAATTCTAACCATAAACATAACCCTAACCCTAAACCTAAACCTAACACTAACCCTAAATCTAAACCTAACTATAATTCTAACCCTAACCACAAACCCTAACAATAACCCTAACCCTAAATATAAATATAACGCTAACACTAACCCTAACCCTAACCCTAACCCTAACCCTAACCCTAACCCTAAATATAAATATAACGCTAACACTAACACTAACCCTAACCCTAACTCTAACACTAACTCTAACCCTAAACCTAACCCTAACCCTAACTCAAACCCTAACCCTTACCCTAAATCTAACCCTAACTCTAAGTTTCACCCTGACACTAACACTATCCCTAACCCTAACGCTAAACTTAATGCTAACGCCTAACACTATCTCTAACCCAAAACCTAAGCCTAACTCTAAACCTAACCCTAACCCTATCCCTAAACATACCCCTAACCAAAAACCTAACCCTAACCCAACATTAACCATAACCATAACACTAATCTAACACTAACCACTAACCTTAACCATAACCCTAACCCTAACCCCTAATCCTAACACTAACATTAACCCTAACCCTATCCCTAACCCCTAACCCTAACCCTAACCCTAATCCCAACATTAACCCTAACCCTAACCCTAACCTTAACCCTAACTCTAACCCTATCCCTAAACATACCCCTAAACAAAAACCTAACCCTAACCCGACATTAACCCTAACCATAACACTAATCTTAATACTAACCACTAATTTTAACACTAACCATAACCATAATAATAACCTCTAATTCAAATCCTAACCGTAATCCTAAAGCTAAACCAAACCCTAATCTTAACCCTAACCCTAACACTAACCCTAATCTTAACCCTAAGACTAAGCCTGAACCTAAACCTAAACCTAACCCTAACCCCAAAACCTAAAGTTAAACCAAATACTAACCCAACTCTAAACATAACGCTAGCCCTAACACTAACCCTAAATCTATCCACTAACCCTAAATTTAACCTTAACCCTAACCCTAACCCCTAATTCAAATCCTAACCCTAAGCCTAACCCTAAACCTAACACTAACCCTAAACTTAACCCCAACCCTAACCCTTACACTAAACCTAACCCTTATTTTAATTTTGGACAACCCTAAAAATAACCCTAACACTAACTCTAAACTTAACCCCAACCCTAACCCTTACACTAAACCTAACCCTTATTTTAATTTTGGACAACCCTAAAAATAACCCTAACACTAACCCTAACCTCCTAATCCTAACCCTATCCCTAACACTAATCCAAACTCTAAACCTAACCCTAACCCTAACCCCTTTACTAACCATAACACAATGCTAACCGTAAACCCTAAACCTAACCCTAACACCAACACTAAACCAAAACCTAACCCCTAACCAAACCTGAACCTAACACTAACTCTATCCCTAGCCCTAACACTAACCCTAACCCCTAACCCTAATCCTAACCCCTAACTCCAATCCCTAAAATTTAACCTAACACTAACCCAAACCTTAACCCTTACCATAACCCTAAAACGAAACCTAATCCCTATCCCCAACCATAACCCTAAACTTAATCCTAACACTAAACGTAACCCTAATCATCTAACTCTAACCCTATCCCTAATATTAATCCAAACCCTAATATTAAAAATAAATCTTAAACATAACCCTAACACTAAACCTAATCCTAACCCTTTTCTACCACTGAATTCTAATCCTAAACCTAAACCTAACCTTTTCTCTAACCCAAAAACTGAACCTACCCTGAAACTTAATCCTAACCCTAAATTTACCCTAAACACTAACCCTAATCCAAACACTAACAAAAAACCCCAACCCCTAAAACTAACGCCTATCCCTAACCAAGAAACATAACACTTATCAAAAAGCCTAACACTTATTCTAATGGTGGGCCCAACCTAAACCTAAACATTAACCTAAATCTAACCCCAACCCTAAACCTAACCATAACGCTAACACTAACCCTATACCCTAACCCTAACCCTAAATCTCACACTAACCCTAACCATAACCCTAACTTGAAAACTAACCCTAACCCTAACTCTAAAACTAACCCTACACTAAACCTAACGCTAACTGTAACCTTAACCCTAACCACTAACACTAACCCTAAACCTAACCCTAACCTTAACCCTAACGCTACCTCTAACCCTAATACCTATTTCTAAACCCCAACCCTAAAATTAAAACGAACACTAACCCTAACCACTAACCCTAACCCTAACACTGAGACTAACTCTAAACCTAACCTAACCCTAACCCCTAATCCTAACCCTAACCTTAAACATAAAACTAAACCTAAACCTAAACCTAACCCTAATACTAAATCAAAACCCTAACCCTAACACTAAACCTAACCCTAACACTAACACTAATCATAAAACTAGCACTAACCCTTAATCCTAACCCTAAAACTAACCCTAAACCAAACCCTAAAACTAAACTTAACGCTAACCATAACCCTAAACCTAAATATTAAATTTAACCCTAAATCTTAAATTTAACCCTAACTCTTAACCTAAGCCTAACCCTAACACAAACCCTAACCCTAAGCCTAAACCTGACCATAAACCTAAACCTAACTACTAACCCAAACCCCAACCCTAACCCTAACCCTAACAGTTACCCAACCCTAAACCTAAAGCTAACCCTAACCACTAAACCTAACCCTAGCCCTAAACCTAACCCTAGCCCTAACAACTAACTCTAAACCCTAACAACAACCCTAACCCTTACTGTAACTTTAACCCTAACCCTAATCTTAATGGTGGGCCCACCGTAAACCTAAACATAAACCTAAATCCATCCTAACCCTAAACCTAAACTTAACACTAACCCTAACCCCTTACACTAACCCTAAACTTAACACCTAACCCTAAGCCTAATCCTAACACAAAACATAACACTAACCCTAGCCCAAATCCTAACTGTAAACCTAACCCTAACCCTAACCTTAAAACTTACCCTAAAACTAACACAAAACCCTAACCCTAACTCTAACCCTAACCCTAAACACTAACCCCTAAACCTAACCCAAAAATATAACACTTATCAAAAAATCTAACCCTTATCCTAATGGTGGGCACACCCTAAGCCTAAACATAAGTCTAACCCTAACCTTAACCCAACCCTAATCCTAACCCTAACCCTAACCCTAAACCTAAACCTAATCTTAACGCCTAACCCTAAACCAGAAACATAACACTTAAACATAACTCTAACCCTTATCCTAATGGTGGGCCATCCCTAAACCTAAACATAAATCAAACCCTAACCATAACCATAACCCTAACAGAAACCCATAACCCTAACCCTAACCCCTAACCCTATCTCTAACCCTAAGCCTAAGTCTGAACCTAACCCGAACTCTAAGCCTAAAATTAACCCTAACCCTGAACGTAAACCTAACGCTAACCCTAAACGTAACAGTAACCCTAAACCTAACCCTAACCTTAACACTAAGATTAACCGTAACCCTAACACTAACCCTAAACATAATAACCCTAACCCTAATCGTTAACCTAACATTAACTATAACCCCTAACCATAACTCTAACTACTAAACCTAACAACTAAACCAAACACTAACCCTAAACCTAACCCTAATCCAAAACCTAACGTTAACACGATCCCTTACACGAACATCTAACCCTAACCCTAACCCTAAACATATCCCTAACTTTAACCTTAACACCTAACTCTAAACCCTAACCCTAGCCCTAAATCTAACCCTAAAACTACCCCTAAACCTAACCCTACCCCTAACCCTAAATATAGAACTAACTCCAACACTAACCCTAAACACAAACCCTAATAATAACCATAACACTAACTGTAACCATAAACCTAATCCTAAACCTAGCCCTAACCCTAAACATAAACCTAAAACAAATCCTAACCCTTATCCTAACTCTAACCCGAACCCTAACCCTAACCTTAACACTAACTCCTAACCGTAACCCTAAACTTAATGCTAACGCCTAACCCTATCTCTAACCCAAACACTAAGCCTAACGCTAAACCTAACCCTAACCCTACCCCTAAACCTAATCCTAACTCTAACCCCTAATCCAAATCCTAGCCCTAATCCTAACCCTAAACCTAACCCTAAACCTAACACTAAACCTACACATAACCCTAACCCTAACCATAAGCCTAAACCTGAAACTAAATCTAACCCTAACCCTAAACCTAATACTAACTCAACTGTAACCATAACTCTAGCCCTAACGCTAACCCTAAATAAAAACACTAATCCTAAAATTAACTTTAACCCTAACCCTATCCCTAAAACTAACCCTAACCCTAACTTTAACCATAACACTTAAATATAAGCCCTAAGCATAAACCTAACCCTAACCCTAAACCTAACCCTTAGCCTAACCCTAAACCTAAACCTGACCCTAACCCTAACCCTAACACTTACACTAAACCTAACCCTTATTTTAATTTTGGACCAACCCTAAAACTAACACAAACACTAACCCTATCCCTAAGCCCCTAATACTAAACCTATCCCTAACCCTAATCCAAACCCTAAACCTAACCCCTTTACTAACCCTAACACAATGCTAACCGTAAACCCTGACCCCTAAACCTAACACCAACACTAAACCAAAATTTAAACCGTAGCCAAACCATAACCCAAACCCTAAATCTAACCCTAACCCCTAACCCTAATCCTAACCCCTAACTATAATCCCTAAAATTTACCCTAACCCTGACCCAAACCTTAACCCTTACCCTAACCCTAAAACGAAACCTAACCCCTATCCCCAACCATAACCCTAAACATAACACTGACACTAACACTAACACTAACACTAACCCTAACCATCTATCTCTAACCCTATCCCTAATATTAATCCAAACCCTAATATTAAAAATAAATCTTAAACATAACCCTAACACTAAACCTAATCCTAACCCTTTTCTACAACTAAATTCTAATCCTAAACCTAAACCTAACCTTATTCTCTAACCCAAAAACTGAACCTAACCTGAAACTTAATCCTAACCCTGAATTTACCCTAAACACTAACCCTAATCGAAACACTAACAAAAAACCCCCAACCCCTAAAACTAACGCCTATCCCTAACCAAGAAACATAACACTTAATAAAAAATGTCTAACCCTTATTCTAATGGTGGGCGCACCCTAAACCTAAACATTAACCTAAATCTAACCCCAACCCTAAACCTAACCATAACGCTAACACTAACCCTATACCCTAACCCTAACCCTAAATCTCACCCTAACCATAACCCTAAAACTAACCCTAACTTGAAAACTAACCCTAACCCTAACTCTAAAACTAACCCTACACTAAACCTAAGGCTAACTGTAACCTTAACCCTAACCACTAACACTAACCCTAAACCTAACCCTAACCTTAACCCTAACACTACCCCTAACCCTAATACCTATTTCTAAACCCCAACCCTAAAATTAAAACGAACAATAACCCTAACCACTAACCCTAACCCTAACACTGAGACTAACTCTAAACCTAACCTAAACCTAACCCCTAATCCTAACCCTAATCTTAAACATAACCCTAAACCTACACCTAAACCTAACCCTAACACTAAATACAACCCTAACCCTAAAACTAAACCTAACCCTAACCCTAACACTAATCCTAACCCTAAACCTAATCCTAACAGTAGCACTAACCCTTAATCCTAACCCTAACACTAACCCTAAACCAAACCCTAAACCTAAACTTAACGCTAACCATAACCCTAACCCTAAATCTTAAATTTAACCCTAACTCTTAACCTAAGCCTAACCCTAACACAAACCCTAACCCTAAGTCTAACCCTAACCCTAACCCTAACCCTAACCATAAACGTAACCCTAAACCTAACACTAAACCTAAATCTAAACCTGACCCTAACCGTAACCCTAATGATAACTATAACCCTAAACCTAACCCTAAAAACTAAACTTAACCCTAACCCTAACACAAACCCTTACAATAACCGTAACCCTAACCCCTAACCCTTACCCATAACCCTAACCCTATCACTAATATTAATCCAATATCTAATCCTAAACATAACCCTTAACACTAACTCAAACACTAACCCTAACCCTAACCCTTATTCTACAAATAAAATCTAATCCTAAACCTAAACCAAACCTTAATCTCTAACCCAAACCGTAATGTCTAACCTGAAACTTAATCCTAACCCTAAACCTTGGCCTAAACACTAACCCCAACTCTAACGCTAACACAAAGCCCTAACCCCTAACGCCTAATCCTAACCCATAAACATAACTCTTAAACATAACTCTAACCCTTATCCTAATGGTGGGCCCACCCTAAACCTAAACATAAAACTAGCCCTAACCATAACCCTAACAGTAATCCTAACCCCTAACCCTAATCCTAACCGCTAAACCTAACATTAAACCCTAACCCTAAAACTAACCCTAAGCCTAAAACTAAAGCTAACACAACCCTAAAACTAACGCTAATGCTACCCTAAATCTAAACCTAACCACAAACCCTAACCCTCACTCTAAACCTAACCTTAACCCTAACACTACCCCTAACAGTTAACTAAAACCCCTAACCCTACCCTAACCCTAACGCTAAACTCTAAACCTAACACTAATCCTAACCCTTAACCTAATCCTAACACTAGCACTAACCCTTAATCTTAACCCTAAAACTAACCCTAAACCAAACCCTAAACCTAAACTTAACGGTAACCATAACCCTAAACCTAAATCTTAAATTTAACCCTAAATCTTAACCTAAGCCTAACCCTAACACAAACCCTAACCCTAAGCCTAAACCTGACCATAAACCTAAACCTAACTACTAACCCAAACCCCAACCCTAACCCTAACCCTAACCCTAACAGTTACCCAACCCTAAACCTAAAGCTAACCCTAACCCTAACCACTAAACCTAACCCTAACCCTAAACCTAACCCTAGCCCTAACAACTAACTCTAAACCCTAACAACAACCCTAACCCTAACTGTAACTTTAACCCTAACCCTAATCTTAATGGTGGGCCCACCTTAAACCTAAACATAAACCTAAATCTAACCTAAGCCTAAACCTAAACTTAACACTAACCCTAACCCCTTACACTAACCCTAAACTTAACACCTAACCCTAAGCCTAATCCTAACACAAAACATAACACTAACCCTAGCCCAAATCCTAACTGTAAACCTAACCCTAACCCTAACCATAAAACTTACCCTAACACTAACACAAAACCCTAACCCTAACTCTAACCCTAACCCTAAACACTAACCCCTAAACCTAACCCAAAAATATAACACTTATCAAAAAATCTAACCCTTATCCTAATGGTGGGCACACCCTAAGCCTAAACATAAGTCTAACCCTAACCTTAACCCAACCCTAATCCTAACCCTAACCCTAACCCTAACCCTAACCCTAATCTTAACGCCTAACCCTAAACCATAAACATAACACTTAAACATAACTCTAACCCTTATCCTAATGGTGGGCCATCCCTAAACCTAAACATAAATCAAACCCTAACCATAACCATAACCCTAACAGAAACCCATAACCCTAACCCTAACCCCTAACCCTATCTCTAACCCTAAGCCTAAGTCTGAACCTAACCCGAACTCTAACCCTAAAATTAACCCTAACCCTGAACGTAAACCTTGAACGTAAACCTAACGCTAACCCTAAACGTAACAGTAACACTAAACCTAACCCTAACCTTAACACTAAGATTAACCGTAACCCTAACACGAACCCTAAACATAATAACCCTAACCCTAATCGTAAACCTAAAAAAACTATAACCCCTAACCATAACTCTAACTACTAAACCTAACCACTAAACCAAACACTAACCCTAAACCTAACCCTAATCCAAAACCTAACGTTAACACGATCCCTTACACGAACCATTAACCCTAACCCTAACCCTAACCATATCCCTAACTTTAACCTTAACATCTAACTCTAAACCCTAACCCTATCCCTAACCCTAGCCCTAAATTTAACCCTAAACCTACCCATAAACCTAAACGTAAACCTAACCCTACCCCTAACCCTAAACCTAAACCAAACCCTAACACTAAATATAAAACTAACTCTAACACTAACCCTAACCACAAACCCTAATAACCATAACACTAACCGTAACCATAAACCTAATCCTAAACATAGTCCTAATCCTAAACATAAACCTAAAACTAATCCTAACCCTAACCCTAATCCTAACCCTAACCCTAACCCTAACCTTAACACTAACACTAACTCCTAACCCTAGCCCTAACACTAAACTTAATGCTAACGCCTAACCCTATCTCTAACCCAAACACTAAGACTAACCCTAAACCTAACCCTAACCCTACCCCTAAACATAACCCTAACCATAAACCTAACCCTAACTCTAACACTAACCACTAACCCTAACCCTAACCCTAACACTAACCACTAACCCTAACCCTAAACCTAATCCTAACCCTAACCCCTAATCCAAATCCTAACCCTAATCCTAACCCTAAACATAACCCTAACCCTAACACTAAACCTACACATAACCCTAACCCTAACCATAAGCCTAAACCTGAAACTAAAACTAACCCTAACTTTAAACCTAATACTAACTCAACTGTAACCATAACGCTAGCCCTAACGCTAACCCTAAATAAAAACACTAACATTAAACTTAACTTTAATCCTAACCCTATCCCTAAAACTAACCCTAACCCTAACGTAAACCGTAACACTTAACTATAAGCCCTAACCATAATCCTAACCCTAACCCTAAACCTAACCCTTAGCCTAACCCTAAACCTAAACCTGACCCTAACCCTAACACTTACACTAAACCTAACCCTTCTTTTAATTTTCGACCAACCCTAAAACTAACACAAACACTAACCCTAACCCCCTAATACTAACCCTATCCCTAACCCTAATCCAAACCCTAAACCTAACCCTAACCCCTTTACTAACCCTAACACAATGCTAACCGTAAACCCTGACCCCTAAACCTAACACCAACACTAAACCAAAATTTAAACCTTAGCCAAACCATAACCCAAACCCTATATCTAACCCAAACCCCTAACCCTAATCCTAACCCCTAACTATAATCCCTAAAATTTACCCTAACCGTAACCCAAACCTTAACCCTTACCCTAACCCTAAAACGAAACCTAACCCCTATCCCCAACCATAACCCTAAACATAACACTAACACTAACACTAACCCTAACCATCTAACTCTAACCCTATCCCTAATATTAATCCAAACCCTAATATTAAAAATAAATCTTAAACATAACCCTAACACTAAACCTAATCCTAACCCTTTTCTACAACTAAATTCTAATCCTAAACCTAACCTTATTCCCTAACCCAAAAACTGAATTTAACCTGAAACTTAATCCTAACCCTAAACTTACCCTAAACACTAACCCTAATCCAAACACTAACAAAAAACCCCAACCTCTAAAACTAATGCCTATCCCTAACCAAGAAACATAACACTTATCAAAAAGTCTAACCCTTATTCTAATGGTGGGCGCACCCTAAACCTAAACATTAACCTAAATCTAACCCCAACCCTAAACCTAACCATAATGCTAACACTAACCCTAACCCCTAATCCTTACCCTAATCCTAAGCCTAACCCTGAACCTAACCCTAACCATAGCCCTAACGCTAACACTAACTCTAAACCTAACCCTAACTCTAAACCTAACGCTAACCGTAACCCTAACCCTAACCACTAACACTAACCGTAACCCTAAGCCTAATCTTAACCCTAACCCTACCCCTAACCCTAACACCTAACTCTAACCCTTTACCCTGAAATTAAATCTAACACTAATCCTAACCACTAATCCTAACCCTAAGACAAACCCTAAACTTAAACCTAGCTACAACCCAAACACTAAGCCTAACCCTACATCTAACACTAACCCTACCCCTAAACATAACCCTAACCATAAACCTAACCCTAACCCTAACCCTAACACTAACCACTAACCCTAAACCTAAACCTAACCCTAAACCTAACCCTAAAACTAACCCTACACATAACCCTAACCCTAACCATAAGCCTAAACCTGAAAGTAAACCTAACCCTAACCCTAAACCTAATACTAACTCAACTGTAACCATAACGCTAGCCCTAACACTAACCCTAAATAAAAACACTAACCCTAAACTTAACTTTAACCTTAACCCAATACCTAAAACTAACCCTAACCCTAACAAAACCCTAACCCTATATCTAACCTTAACCATAAACCTAACACTAAACCTATCACTTAAATCTAACCCCTAACACTAACGTAACCCTAACCCCAAACCTAACCCAACCCTAATCCTAACTCTAAATCTAACCCTAACCTTAAACATAACACTAACCCTAGCCCTAATCCTAACCCTCAACGTAACACTAACACTAATATTAACCCTAACACTAACCCTAAATATAATAATAACCCTAACACTAATCCTAAACCTAACACTAACTATAAAAACTAAGCTTAACCCTAGCCACTATACCTAACAAAAAACCCTAACAATAATCCTAAACCTAACCCTAATTGTAAACATAACGCTAACCCTATCCCTAACCCGAACCACTAACCCTAACACTTACACTAACCCTAACCCTATCCCTAACATTAACATTAACACCTAACTCTAACCCCTAACACTAAGCCTAACTCTAGCACTAATTCTAACCCTAAACATAACCCTAACCCTAAACCTAAACATAACACTAACCCTAAATCTAAACCTAACTATAATTCTAACACTAATCACAAACCCTAAAAATAACCCTAACCCTAACCCTAAATATAACGCTAACCCTAACACTAACCATAACCCTAACTCTAATCCTAACTCCAACACTAACCCTAACCCTAAAACTAACCCTAACCCTAACACTAACTTAAACCCTAACCCTAAGTTTCACCCTGACCCTAACACTATCCCTAACCGTAATGCTAAACCCTAACACTATCTCTAACGCAAAACCTAAGCCTAACCCTAAACCTAACCCTAACCCTATCCCTAAACATACCCCTAACCAAAACCTAACCCTAACCCGTCATTAACCCTAACCATAACACTAATCCTAACACTAACCACTAACCTTAACCATAACCCTAAACCTAACCCCTAACCATAACTCTAACCCTAACCCTAACCCCTAAACATAACACTAATCCTAACACTAACCACTAACCTTAACACCAACCCTCACCCTAACTTCTAACCATAACCCTAACCCTAACCCTAACACTAACCCTACCCCTAAACCTAACCCTAACCCTATCCCTAAACATACCCCTAACCAAAAAACCTAACCCTAACCCGACATTAACCGTAACCATAACACTAATCCTAACACTAACCACTAACTTTAACACTAACCATAACCATAATACTAACCTCTAATTCAAATCCTAACCCTAATCCTAAAGCTAAACCTAACCCTAATCCTAAAGCTAAACCTAACCTTAATCTTAACCCTAAGACTAAGCCTGAACCTAAACCTAAACCTAAACCTAACACTAACCCTAAATCTAAACTTAAACCAAATGCTAACCCAACTCTAAACATAACACTAGCACTAACGCTAACCCTAAATCTATCCACTAACCCTAAATTAACCTTAACACTAACCCCTAATTCAAATCCTAACCCTAACCCTAACCCTAACCCTAACCCTAACCCTAACCCTAAACTTAACCCCAACCCTAACCCTTACACTAAACCTAACCCTTATTTTAATTTTGGACCAACTCTAAAAATAACCCTAACACTAACCCTAACCTCCTAATCCTACCCCTATCCATAACACTAATCCAAACCCTAAAACTAACCCTAACCCCTTTACTAACCATAGCACAATGCTATCCGTAAACCCTAAACCTAACCCTAACACCAACACTAAACCAAAACCTAACCCCTAACCAAACCTGAACCTAACACTAACTCTATCCCTAGCCATAACACTAACCCTAACCCCTAACCCTAATCCTAACCCCTAACTCCAATTCCTAAAATTTAACCTAACACTAACCCAAACCTTAAACCTTAACCTAACCCTAAAACGAAACCTAACCCCTATCCCCAACCATAACCCTAAACTTAATCCTAACACTAACCGTAACCCTAACCATCTAACTCTAACCCTATCCCTAATATTAATACAAACCCTAATATTAAAAATAAATCTTAAACATAACCCTAACACTAAACCTAATCCTAACCCTTTTCTACAACTAAATTCTAATCCTAAACCTAAACCTAACCTTTTCTCTAACCCAAAAACTGAACCTAACCTGAAACTTAATCCTAACCCTGAATTTACCCTAAAAACTAACCCTAATCCAAACAATAACAAAACCCCCCAACCCCTAAAACTAACGCCTATCCCTAACCAAGAAACATAACACTTATCAAAAAGTCTAACCCTTATTCTAATGGTGGGCCCAACCTAAACCTAAACATTAACCTAAATCTAACCCCAACCCTAAACCAAGCCATGACGCTAACACTAACCCTATACCCTAACCCTGACCCTAAATCTCACCCTAATCCTAACCCTAACCCTATCCCTAACCCTATCCCTAACCCTAACCCTAACCCTAACTTGAAAACTAACCCTAACCCTAACACTAAAACTACCCCTAACACTAAAACTAACGCTAACAGTAACCTTAACCCTAACCACTAAAACTAACCCTAAACCTAACCCTAACCTTAACCCTAACACTACCCTAACCCTAATACCTATTTCTAAACCCCAACCCTAAAATTAAAACGAACACTAACCCTAACCCTAACACTAAGACTAACTCTAAACCTAACCTAACCCTAACCCCTAATCCTAACCCTAATCTTAAACATAACCCTAAACCTAAACGTAAACCTAAACCTAACCCTAACACTAAATCAAAACCCTAACACTAAAACTAACCCTAACCCTATCACTAACCCTAAACACTAGCACTAACCCTTAATCCTAACCCTAACACTAACCCTAAACCAAACCCTAAACCTAAACTTAACGCTAACCATAACCCTAACCCTAAATCTTAAATTTAACCCTAACTCTTAACCTAAGCCTAACCCTAACACAAACCCTAACCCTAAGTCTAACCCTAAACCTAAACCTAACCTAATCTGTAACCAAAAACTAAGCCTAACTTGAAACTTAAACCTAACTCTAAACCTGCCCTAAACACTAAACACTACACTACACTAACCTTAATCCAAACACTAACACAAAACCCTAACCCTTAACCCAAACACCTAACCATAACTCATACACATAAGAATTAACCGTAACTCTAACCCTTATCCT
>JAUNZM010001806.1:0-28815 GCA_033459285.1 Clamator glandarius
GACCAAGGCACTTTGCCACCCAGTCCTTGTGATGGGCAGGACGAGGTGTGTCCTTTGGGCAGCACGGCAGAGTGACCGGAGGGTGACAGGAGCCACGCATTCCCTCAAAAGCCATTTGGGAACAACATACTTTGCTTTAACATCACGGCTAGGTCTCAATTACAATATTCTGTGGGGTGGGGATAGCTGCTTCTGACATCCCGGATCTCCACGGCCAGCAAATCCCTGGGGCGAGCGGCAAGGGGTGGCACAGTGGGGCCCTTCGCAGACTTTCTGGGCGCATTGCCAGCAGCAGAGAAACCCCAGGTTATTTATTGCCACCCAAATCTGTGGCTAATTGGTTCCCTCCACTTGACCTGGGTTTGGGGTCGAAGGCTGCAAGAGGATGAGGTGCTGCAAGGGTGATGCCCGCCTTCATCCCTCCTTCCTCCGCGGCTCCATCAGGAAAGCCAGAGCCACAAGCAAAGCCATCCACATGCACCAGAGGGGTGAAAAGCGCAAAATGTTCTATGAAGCTTACCAAAAGCGAGCAGTGGAATAAGGGGAGGAGAAACCTCCTGTGCTCCCTCTTGGGAGCAAGGTCCAGCTCTGCTTAACCCTGTGTAACATCAGAGATTCAACATAGCAGAACCTGCAAAATTCCCCATTGATTTAAGACAATTTGAGGAGGAAAGGGATGGGATTGTGGCAGCCCAGGTGCTCCAGGCTTGGGTGGATGTTCCCTTGGCTGGTTACAAAACTGGCTGGTTGTCTGAGGGCAGAGAGTGAATGGAGTTAACTCCATTGAGAGGTGGTCACAAGCTGTGTCCCCAGGGCTCGGTATTTAACCTCTTTTATCAGTGACCTGGATGAGAAGACCATGTGCTCCCTCAGTCAGAATGCAGGTGACACCAGGCTGAGAAGGAATGTTGATCTGCTCGAGGGAAAAGGATCTGAACAGGCTAAATCCATGGTACGAGGGCAAAAATATGGGGTTCGCATGGTTCATCCCTGAGTCCTGCACTCAAGTCACAACAACCACATGCAACACTGCAGGCTCATGACAAAAACGTAACTTGAAAAGATTTATTATTGACAACAAACAACATTTCATTGCTTATTCCTAGACTAACATGTTTCTACCTAGACAATGCCAATCACTTCCCAAGATTCCTGCTGTCCAGCCCCGACTAACGTCCATCCCCTTGGCGGGCAGCCCGGGGGTTGTGTGGACAGGAGCAGGTTGGGCAGTGGCGGAAGATGGGAGCTGGGCGGTGCGGTGGTGTTGGCCGGGGAGCGGCAGCAGGTGCTGCTGGTCCATCCCCCACAAGCCCTGGGGGGCGGAATGGAAGCAGGCCGTTCCCGGGCCCCTGCCCAGCATCGGGCCTGGGCCACCAGTCGGGTCGTGGAGGGGGCCCAATGAAGAGTGGGGCAGGAGGAGAGCGGCGTTGGGGTGGATGGGAAGGAGCAGCCCGAGCCGCCTCCTGGCCTCCATCGGGGCTGTGTCTGCGGCGACGTCTGGCTGGGGCTGGACCAGCACTGGTGCTTGGGGCATCGGGGTCAGCCCACGCATCGGTCGCTGTGAGGCTGGAGGCTGCACAGCTCTGGGGTCCGTTCTCCTCCTCTGCACCTCCTGCCGTCGCCAGAGCATCACCTCTTCTCTTTTTTGTGCATTTGCCCCCCTTCCTTGGGCTCCGTGGGGCTGTAGCCGGGCCGCGCTCTCTTTCCCCAGGGCATTCTGTGCACATCCTGAGGAGGTGGGGCTGATCCCTCTGGAAGAAGGGGCTGTAGAAGTAGTGCAGCTGCAGAACAAAAAGGAGACGAGTCAGTGCCATTGTTTTCAGAAAGGGAAAACCCAAGACTCCCGAGACCGGCCTTTGCAGCAGGAAAGACATGCGTGGCTGTGATAACGGGCTCCCTGGGACCTTGGATACCTCCAGGTTCTCCTGAATCAAATGTTTGAATTGAGCTTCTTTAAGGAATGACCACACTGGAGTTCTCAGCATTTGGGAGCAGAGAAACAAAGTTTTCCCAAGCCTGAGAACTGAGGGAGAACCTCAAATACCACTGGTTTTCAGCCCCCTCATCGTGCAGTGGTCATGTCGCGAATAACGTGATGCTCAGGTGTGTCTCGCCATCGTTCAGCAGATGCCACAAGAAGAATGGAACCCTTGGTCCAGCCAGATGCAGAGTGAGCAGGAAAAGAGCCCCAAGCAATGGGACTGTGATGTTGGTACACGTCCCTAACCAAATCCCTCTGGTCAGCGCCTCTGTACCTGCAGATTCCTGCACGGAGAATTCCTTACCATGACCCTGAGACCAAATTGGTCCCTGTGCTCCCATCCCCATCCTCACTGGCTGCCTGGGAAAGGTCTGTTTTATCGGAATGGGGCCCTCACCCAACCGACTTCCCTGAGGATTCTTTGGAGAGAGAGGAACCATCTTACCCTGCCCAGAGTCTGTCCTGCTGCTGTCATTGCTCGCAGCTCCCCAACAGAGATGGAGATGCGAGAATCCTCTGCCACTCGGTTGAATCCGTGGAGGGAAAGCTGTGCGATAAAGTCTGCCATGCACTCGCTTTCAAAAGCCCTGTGGGGTCCTTGCTTCCTCAGCACTCCCTTCTCGAACATATTTTCGGCGATCACCAGCCAGTGTCCGTTGCCTCCCCACCAGAGTGACTGGAAGCGAGGGCTGGTGACCATCTCCCAGAGCTTCTTGAGGAAGGTGCAGGGAGAAGCGGTGCTGGCTCCTCGTAAACCTCCACAGTTTGGTTCCTCCGAGTCAGAGGATGAGTCTGATGAAGGCGACTTCATGTTACGTCTCATTGCTGAGCTCGGGTACAGCTTGGAGCCTCGGCCCTTTCCCTGACCAGCGAGACTGAGTCCTGCCTGTCAGCGGGACGAAGGACTGCGGCGTCTGAAGCCTCGGTGCCTGGGCAGCACCAATATAGGTGCCTCCTGGTCACTGTGATGCCTGGATCCCCTCATTGTGACATCACCGTGTGGCACGTGCCATTTGGCAACTGGAAGTGGGAGAGAGAACACGCTCTAAAAAGTCCTTTTTCTTTCCATGGAGAGCGCTGGTTTGAGCCAAGGATGAACCTAACTGCGTTTGCAGCTGGAATATCCTGCTAGGGCAGCACTGCATCCCATTTTTCATGGGAATTGACCCCAGTGAGGTACTGGGAGTGCTGCAGCTCTAGATATCAAAGAGCTGAAGTATTTCCTTTGGATCCCCTTCTGCCCTCGCAGAAACACTCATGCCTTCTCCAACGGAGGAACTCCTGCTCTGGGACCTCCACCGTCACTGACACGAAGTGGAAGGGGAACAAATGCTGGATTCTGCATGTGGGATTTGTTCACGCCAGGCACAAGGATAATGTTGGGAGAGGAGTGGCTGGAAATCAGCCCCGTGGAGAAGGATGTGGGCTGCTGGTGGGCAGCAGCCTGGTGGGAGCAGCCAGCTGAATGTCCTGGCAGGTGAGAGGGCGAACGTCCTCGTGGGGTGCATCCAACGTAGCACAAGCCGTCGAGGGTGGTGACTGCTGAGTCTGGCGTTGCTGCAGCCTCCCCTTCAGCACTGTGTGCCGGTCAGACCGTGTTGTTTGAGAAGGCTGGTAAGGTGCTTGAAGAGGTCAAGATGGGGGCAAGTAAGGTGGTGAAAAGGCTGGAGGGCGTGTCCTGTGAGGAGCACCTGAGGAGCCTGCAGCACTGGACATCTTTTTGGCATCTTCCCCACCGTGCAGAAATGCCTGTGCCCTCTTCTATGGAATAATCTCTGCTCCGGGATTTCCCAAGAGCTGCTTCTGTTGCTACTGTCCAGGTTCCCAGGTGATGCTCTCAGCTTTCAGCAGCCTCTCCTTGCTGCTCCACAGGGTGAATCATTTTTGAAATGCCCCTTAAGTATATTGTGCAATTGAAATAAACTCGAGCACCAACTCAGAACAAGCATTTTTGTTGTTTCATGCACGGCCCTTGTGAAGCACCACCCCATGCCTCAGGTATTCACTGAAGTGTTTAAGTTGATGAAGATCTTGAAGATCTTTGAGTCTAACCCTAAGCCTAACACTGCTGAGCCCAGCACTAGACCATGTCCCCAACAACACATCCACACGGCTTTCAAACACCTTCAGGGACGGAGACTCCACTACTTCCCTGGGCAGCCTCTGCCAGAGCCCGGGAACGCTTTTGGTGAAGGAAACTCTTTGGATCTTCAATCTAAACCTCCCCTGGTGCAACCTGAGGCCCTTTTTTCTTGTCCTCTCACTAGTTACTGAAGAGTAGAGACCAGCGTCCAACTCAGCACAAACAGCTTTCCAGGAGCTGCAGAGAGCGATGAGGTCTGCACTCGGCCTGCTCTTCTCCAGGCTACACAGCCCCAGGTCCCTCAGCTGCTCACAGAAACCCTGAGCTCCAGACCCCTCCCCAGCTCCACCCCATTCTCCGGACATGCTCCAGCCCCTCAGTGTCTTTCTTGCACTGAGGGTTCCAAAGCTGAACCCGGAGTTGAGGTGTGGCCTCCCCGGCACCTAGCGCAGGGGGACGGTCCCTTCCCTGCTCCTGCTGGCCACCCCTTGGCTGATCCAAGCCAGGATGCTCTTGGCCTTCTTGGCCACCTGGGCCACTGCTGGCTCCCGTTCACCCGCTGTCAAGCAGCACACTTAAGGCATTTTCCACTTGGAAAACATCCCAACAAGCAGCAGAGAACAGTCACAATATCATCCCAAGTACTGACCAGACTCAACGAGCCCCTTCCAAACCTGCCCCTTTCCCATCCTAAATCCCAGGGATTTTCCATCCTGTCAATCTTTAATAACAACTGCACGTGACCAATTTGTCATCGACTGCAAGCGGCTGCAGGACGGCCGTGGCTTTGGGCAGTTGGCTGCTGGCCGCTGCAGGGGAGATGGGGCCGGCTCCGCCCTGCCAGCCCCTGTGGGGCACAATGCCCCAAATTTCTGCCCCCAGATTTGTGCCCCGAGACAGACCAAGGCACTTTGCCACCCAGTCCTTGTGATGGGCAGGACGAGGTGTGTCCTTTGGGCAGCACGGCAGAGTGACCGGAGGGTGACAGGAGCCACGCATTCCCTCAAAAGCCATTTGGGAACAACATACTTTGCTTTAACATCAAGGCTAGGTCTCAATTACAATATTCTGTGGGGTGGGGATAGCTGCTTCTGACATCCCGGATCTCCACGGCCAGCAAATCCCTGGGGCGAGCGGCAAGGGGTGGCACAGTGGGGCCCTTCGCAGACTTTCTGGGCGCATTGCCAGCAGCAGAGAAACCCCAGGTTATTTATTGCCACCCAAATCTGTGGCTAATTGGTTCCCTCCACTTGACCTGGGTTTGGGGTCGAAGGCTGCAAGAGGATGAGGTGCTGCAAGGGTGATGCCCGCCTTCATCCCTCCTTCCTCCGCGGCTCCATCAGGAAAGCCAGAGCCACAAGCAAAGCCATCCACATGCACCAGAGGGGTGAAAAGCGCAAAATGTTCTATGAAGCTTACCAAAAGCGAGCAGTGGAATAAGGGGAGGAGAAACCTCCTGTGCTCCCTCTTGGGAGCAAGGTCCAGCTCTGCTTAACCCTGTGTAACATCAGAGATTCAACATAGCAGAACCTGCAAAATTCCCCATTGATTTAAGACAATTTGAGGAGGAAAGGGATGGGATTGTGGCAGCCCAGGTGCTCCAGGCTTGGGTGGATGTTCCCTTGGCTGGTTACAAAACTGGCTGGTTGTCTGACGGCAGAGAGTGAATGGAGTTAACTCCATTGAGAGGTGGTCACAAGCTGTGTCCCCAGGGCTCGGTATTTAACCTCTTTTATCAGTGACCTGGATGAGAAGACCATGTGCTCCCTCAGTCAGAATGCAGGTGACACCAGGCTGAGAAGGAATGTTGATCTGCTCGAGGGAAAAGGGTCTGAACAGGCTAAATCCATGGTACGAGGGCAAAAATATGGGGTTCGCATGGTTCATCCCTGAGTCCTGCACTCAAGTCACAACAACCACATGCAACACTGCAGGCTCATGACAAAAACGTAACTTGAAAAGATTTATTATTGACAACAAACAACATTTCATTGCTTATTCCTAGACTAACATGTTTCTACCTAGACAATGCCAATCACTTCCCAAGATTCCTGCTGTCCAGCCCCGACTAACGTCCATCCCCTTGGCGGGCAGCCCGGGGGTTGTGTGGACAGGAGCAGGTTGGGCAGTGGCGGAAGATGGGAGCTGGGCGGTGCGGTGGTGTTGGCCGGGGAGCGGCAGCAGGTGCTGCTGGTCCATCCCCCACAAGCCCTGGGGGGCGGAATGGAAGCAGGCCGTTCCCGGGCCCCTGCCCAGCATCGGGCCTGGGCCACCAGTCGGGTCGTGGAGGGGGCCCAATGAAGAGTGGGGCAGGAGGAGAGCGGCGTTGGGGTGGATGGGAAGGAGCAGCCCGAGCCGCCTCCTGGCCTCCATCGGGGCTGTGTCTGCGGCGACGTCTGGCTGGGGCTGGACCAGCACTGGTGCTTGGGGCATCGGGGTCAGCCCACGCATCGGTCGCTGTGAGGCTGGAGGCTGCACAGCTCTGGGGTCCGTTCTCCTCCTCTGCACCTCCTGCAGTTGCCAGAGCATCACCTCTTCTCTTTCTTGTGCATTTGCCCCCCTTCCTTGGGCTCCGTGGGGCTGCAGCCGGGCCTCGCTCTCTTTCCCCAGGGCATTCCTTGCACATCCTGAGGAGGTGGGGCTGATCCCTCTGGAAGAAGGGGCTGTAGAAGTAGTGCAGCTGCAGAACAAAAAGGAGACGAGTCAGTGCCATTGTTTTCAGAAAGGGAAAACCCAAGACTCCCGAGACCGGCCTTTGCAGCAGGAAAGACATGCGTGGCTGTGATAACGGGCTCCCTGGGACCTTGGATACCTCCAGGTTCTCCTGAATCAAATGTTTGAATTGAGCTTCTTTAAGGAATGACCACACTGGAGTTCTCAGCATTTGGGAGCAGAGAAACAAAGTTTTCCCAAGCCTGAGAACTGAGGGAGAACCTCAAATACCACTGGTTTTCAGCCCCCTCATCGTGCAGTGGTCATGTCGCGAATAACGTGATGCTCAGGTGTGTCTCGCCATCGTTCAGCAGATGCCACAAGAAGAATGGAACCCTTGGTCCAGCCAGATGCAGAGTGAGCAGGAAAAGAGCCCCAAGCAATGGGACTGTGATGTTGGTACACGTCCCTAACCAAATCCCTCTGGTCAGCGCCTCTGTACCTGCAGATTCCTGCACGGAGAATTCCTTACCATGACCCTGAGACCAAATTGGTCCCTGTGCTCCCATCCCCATCCTCACTGGCTGCCTGGGAAAGGTCTGTTTTATCGGAATGGGGCCCTCACCCAACCGACTTCCCTGAGGATTCTTTGGAGAGAGAGGAACCATCTTACCCTGCCCAGAGTCTGTCCTGCTGCTGTCATTGCTCGCAGCTCCCCAACAGAGATGGAGATGCGAGAATCCTCTGCCACTCGGTTGAATCCGTGGAGGGAAAGCTGTGCGATAAAGTCTGCCATGCACTCGCTTTCAAAAGCCCTGTGGGGTCCTTGCTTCCTCAGCACTCCCTTCTCGAACATATTTTCGGCGATCACCAGCCAGTGTCCGTTGCCTCCCCACCAGAGTGACTGGAAGCGAGGGCTGGTGACCATCTCCCAGAGCTTCTTGAGGAAGGTGCAGGGAGAAGCGGTGCTGGCTCCTCGTAAACCTCCACAGTTTGGTTCCTCCGAGTCAGAGGATGAGTCTGATGAAGGCGACTTCATGTTACGTCTCATTGCTGAGCTCGGGTACAGCTTGGAGCCTCGGCCCTTTCCCTGACCAGCGAGACTGAGTCCTGCCTGTCAGCGGGACGAAGGACTGCGGCGTCTGAAGCCTCGGTGCCTGGGCAGCACCAATATAGGTGCCTCCTGGTCACTGTGATGCCTGGATCCCCTCATTGTGACATCACCGTGTGGCACGTGCCATTTGGCAACTGGAAGTGGGAGAGAGAACACGCTCTAAAAAGTCCTTTTTCTTTCCATGGAGAGCGCTGGTTTGAGCCAAGGATGAACCTAACTGCGTTTGCAGCTGGAATATCCTGCTAGGGCAGCACTGCATCCCATTTTTCATGGGAATTGACCCCAGTGAGGTACTGGGAGTGCTGCAGCTCTAGATATCAAAGAGCTGAAGTATTTCCTTTGGATCCCCTTCTGCCCTCGCAGAAACACTCATGCCTTCTCCAACGGAGGAACTCCTGCTCTGGGACCTCCACCGTCACTGACACGAAGTGGAAGGGGAACAAATGCTGGATTCTGCATGTGGGATTTGTTCACGCCAGGCACAAGGATAATGTTGGGAGAGGAGTGGCTGGAAATCAGCCCCGTGGAGAAGGATGTGGGCTGCTGGTGGGCAGCAGCCTGGTGGGAGCAGCCAGCTGAATGTCCTGGCAGGTGAGAGGGCGAACGTCCTCGTGGGGTGCATCCAACGTAGCACAAGCCGTCGAGGGTGGTGACTGCTGAGTCTGGCGTTGCTGCAGCCTCCCCTTCAGCACTGTGTGCCGGTCAGACCGTGTTGTTTGAGAAGGCTGGTAAGGTGCTTGAAGAGGTCAAGATGGGGGCAAGTAAGGTGGTGAAAAGGCTGGAGGGCGTGTCCTGTGAGGAGCACCTGAGGAGCCTGCAGCACTGGACATCTTTTTGGCATCTTCCCCACCGTGCAGAAATGCCTGTGCCCTCTTCTATGGAATAATCTCTGCTCCGGGATTTCCCAAGAGCTGCTTCTGTTGCTACTGTCCAGGTTCCCAGGTGATGCTCTCAGCTTTCAGCAGCCTCTCCTTGCTGCTCCACAGGGTGAATCATTTTTGAAATGCCCCTTAAGTATATTGTGCAATTGAAATAAACTCGAGCACCAACTCAGAACAAGCATTTTTGTTGTTTCATGCACGGCCCTTGTGAAGCACCACCCCATGCCTCAGGTATTCACTGAAGTGTTTAAGTTGATGAAGATCTTGAAGATCTTTGAGTCTAACCCTAAGCCTAACACTGTCGAGCCCAGCACTAGACCATGTCCCCAACAACACATCCACACGGCTTTCAAACACCTTCAGGGACGGAGACTCCACTACTTCCCTGGGCAGCCTCTGCCAGAGCCCGGGAACGCTTTTGGTGAAGGAAACTCTTTGGATCTTCAATCTAAACCTCCCCTGGTGCAACCTGAGGCCCTTTTTTCTTGTCCTCTCACTAGTTACTGAAGAGTAGAGACCAGCGTCCAACTCAGCACAAACAGCTTTCCAGGAGCTGCAGAGAGCGATGAGGTCTGCACTCGGCCTGCTCTTCTCCAGGCTACACAGCCCCAGGTCCCTCAGCTGCTCACAGAAACCCTGGGCTCCAGACCCCTCCCCAGCTCCACCCCATTCTCCGGACATGCTCCAGCCCCTCAGTGTCTTTCTTGCACTGAGAGTTCCAAAGCTGAACCCGGAGTTGAGGTGTGGCCTCCCCGGCACCTAGCGCAGGGGGACGGTCCCTTCCCTGCTCCTGCTGGCCACCCCTTGGCTGATCCAAGCCAGGATGCTCTTGGCCTTCTTGGCCACCTGGGCCACTGCTGGCTCCCGTTCACCCGCTGTCAAGCAGCACACTTAAGGCATTTTCCACTTGGAAAACATCCCAACAAGCAGCAGAGAACAGTCACAATATCATCCCAAGTACTGACCAGACTCAACGAGCCCCTTCCAAACCTGCCCCTTTCCCATCCTAAATCCCAGGGATTTTCCATCCTGTCAATCTTTAATAACAACTGCACGTGACCAATTTGTCATCGACTGCAAGCGGCTGCAGGACGGCCGTGGCTTTGGGCAGTTGGCTGCTGGCCGCTGCAGGGGAGATGGGGCCGGCTCCGCCCTGCCAGCCCCTGTGGGGCACAATGCCCCAAATTTCTGCCCCCAGATTTGTGCCCCGAGACAGACCAAGGCACTTTGCCACCCAGTCCTTGTGATGGGCAGGACGAGGTGTGTCCTTTGGGCAGCACGGCAGAGTGACCGGAGGGTGACAGGAGCCACGCATTCCCTCAAAAGCCATTTGGGAACAACATACTTTGCTTTAACATTAAGGCTAGGTCTCAATTACAATATTCTGTGGGGTGGGGATAGCTGCTTCTGACATCCCGGATCTCCACGGCCAGCAAATCCCTGGGGCGAGCGGCAAGGGGTGGCACAGTGGGGCCCTTCGCAGACTTTCTGGGCGCATTGCCAGCAGCAGAGAAACCCCAGGTTATTTATTGCCACCCAAATCTGTGGCTAATTGGTTCCCTCCACTTGACCTGGGTTTGGGGTCGAAGGCTGCAAGAGGATGAGGTGCTGCAAGGGTGATGCCCGCCTTCATCCCTCCTTCCTCCGCGGCTCCATCAGGAAAGCCAGAGCCACAAGCAAAGCCATCCACATGCACCAGAGGGGTGAAAAGCGCAAAATGTTCTATGAAGCTTACCAAAAGCAAGCAGTGGAATAAGGGGAGGAGAAACCTCCTGTGCTCCCTCTTGGGAGCAAGGTCCAGCTCTGCTTAACCCTGTGTAACATCAGAGATTCAACATAGCAGAACCTGCAAAATTCCCCATTGATTTAAGACAATTTGAGGAGGAAAGGGATGGGATTGTGGCAGCCCAGGTGCTCCAGGCTTGGGTGGATGTTCCCTTGGCTGGTTACAAAACTGGCTGGTTGTCTGACGGCAGAGAGTGAATGGAGTTAACTCCATTGAGAGGTGGTCACAAGCTGTGTCCCCAGGGCTCGGTATTTAACCTCTTTTATCAGTGACCTGGATGAGAAGACCATGTGCTCCCTCAGTCAGAATGCAGGTGACACCAGGCTGAGAAGGAATGTTGATCTGCTCGAGGGAAAAGGATCTGAACAGGCTAAATCCATGGTACGAGGGCAAAAATATGGGGTTCGCATGGTTCATCCCTGAGTCCTGCACTCAAGTCACAACAACCACATGCAACACTGCAGGCTCATGACAAAAACGTAACTTGAAAAGATTTATTATTGACAACAAACAACATTTCATTGCTTATTCCTAGACTAACATGTTTCTACCTAGACAATGCCAATCACTTCCCAAGATTCCTGCTGTCCAGCCCCGACTACCGTCCATCCCCTTGGCGGGCAGCCCGGGGGTTGTGTGGACAGGAGCAGGTTGGGCAGTGGCGGAAGATGGGAGCTGGGCGGTGCGGTGGTGTTGGCCGGGGAGCGGCAGCAGGTGCTGCTGGTCCATCCCCCACAAGCCCTGGGGGGCGGAATGGAAGCAGGCCGTTCCCGGGCCCCTGCCCAGCATCGGGCCTGGGCCACCAGTCGGGTCGTGGAGGGGGCCCAATGAAGAGTGGGGCAGGAGGAGAGCGGCGTTGGGGTGGATGGGAAGGAGCAGCCCGAGCCGCCTCCTGGCCTCCATCGGGGCTGTGTCTGCGGCGACGTCTGGCTGGGGCTGGACCAGCACTGGTGCTTGGGGCATCGGGGTCAGCCCACGCATCGGTCGCTGTGAGGCTGGAGGCTGCACAGCTCTGGGGTCCGTTCTCCTCCTCTGCACGTCCTGCAGTTGCCAGAGCATCACCTCTTCTCTTTTTTGTGCATTTGCCCCCCTTCCTTGGGCTCCGTGGGGCTGTAGCCGGGCCGCGCTCTCTTTCCCCAGGGCATTCTGTGCACATCCTGAGGAGGTGGGGCTGATCTCTCTGGAAGAAGGGGCTGTAGAAGTAGTGCAGCTGCAGAACAAAAAGGAGATGAGTCAGTGCCATTGTTTTCAGAAAGGGAAAACCCAAGACTCCCGAGACCAGCCTTTGCAGCAGGAAAGACATGCGTGGCTGTGATAACGGGCTCCCTGGGACCTTGGATACCTCCAGGTTCTCCTGAATCAAATGTTTGAATTGAGCTTCTTTAAGGAATGACCACACTGGAGTTCTCAGCATTTGGGAGCAGAGAAACAAAGTTTTCCCAAGCCTGAGAACTGAGGGAGAACCTCAAATACCACTGGTTTTCAGCCCCCTCATCGTGCAGTGGTCATGTCGCGAATAACGTGATGCTCAGGTGTGTCTCGCCATCGTTCAGCAGATGCCACAAGAAGAATGGAACCCTTGGTCCAGCCAGATGCAGAGTGAGCAGGAAAAGAGCCCCAAGCGATGGGACTGTGATGTTGGTACACGTCCCTAACCAAATCCCTCTGGTCAGCGCCTCTGTACCTGCAGATTCCTGCACGGAGAAATCCTCACCATGACCCTGAGACCAAATTGGTCCCTGTGCTCCCATCCCCATCCTCACTGGCTGCCTGGGAAAGGTCTGTTTTATCGGAATGGGGCCCTCACCCAACCGACTTCCCTGAGGATTCTTTGGAGAGAGAGGAACCATCTTACCCTGCCCAGAGTCTGTCCTGCTGCTGTCATTGCTCGCAGCTCCCCAACAGAGATGGAGATGCGAGAATCCTCTGCCACTCGGTTGAATCCGTGGAGGGAAAGCTGGGCGATAAAGTCTGCCATGCACTCGCTTTCAAAAGCCCTGTGGGGTCCTTGCTTCCTCAGCACTCCCTTCTCGAACATATTTTCGGCGATCACCAGCCAGTGTCCGTTGCCTCCCCACCAGAGTGACTGGAAGCGAGGGCTGGTGACCATCTCCCAGAGCTTCTTGAGGAAGGTGCAGGGAGAAGCGGTGCTGGCTCCTCGTAAACCTCCACAGTTTGGTTCCTCCGAGTCAGAGGATGAGTCTGATGAAGGCGACTTCATGTTACGTCTCATTGCTGAGCTCAGGTACAGCTTGGAGCCTCGGCCCTTTCCCTGACCAGCGAGACTGAGTCCTGCCTGTCAGCGGGACGAAGGACTGCGGCGTCTGAAGCCTCGGTGCCTGGGCAGCACCAATATAGGTGCCTCCTGGTCACTGTGATGCCTGGATCCCCTCATTGTGACATCACCGTGTGGCACGTGCCATTTGGCAACTGGAAGTGGGAGAGAGAACACGCTCTAAAAAGTCCTTTTTCTTTCCATGGAGAGCGCTGGTTTGAGCCAAGGATGAACCTAACTGCGTTTGCAGCTGGAATATCCTGCTAGGGCAGCACTGCATCCCATTTTTCATGGGAATTGACCCCAGTGAGGTACTGGGAGTGCTGCAGCTCTAGATATCAAAGAGCTGAAGTATTTCCTTTGGATCCCCTTCTGCCCTCGCAGAAACACCCATGCCTTCTCCAACGGAGGAACTCCTGCTCTGGGACCTCCACCGTCACTGACACGAAGTGGAAGGGGAACAAATGCTGGATTCTGCATGTGGGATTTGTTCATGCCAGGCACAAGGATAATGTTGGGAGAGGAGTGGCTGGAAATCAGCCCCGTGGAGAAGGATGTGGGCTGCTGGTGGGCAGCAGCCCGGTGGGAGCAGCCAGCTGAATGTCCTGGCAGGTGAGAGGGCGAACGTCCTCGTGGGGTGCATCCAACGTAGCACGAGCCATCGAGGGTGGTGACTGCTGAGTCTGGCGTTGCTGCAGCCTCCCCTTCAGCACTGTGTGCCGGTCAGACCGTGTCGTTTGAGAAGGCTGGTAAGGTGCTTGAAGAGGTCAAGATGGGGGCAAGTAAGGTGGTGAAAAGGCTGGAGGGCGTGTCCTGTGAGGAGCACCTGAGGAGCCTGCAGCACTGGACATCTTTTTGGCATCTTCCCCACCGTGCAGAAATGCCTGTGCCCTCTTCTATGGAATAATCTCTGCTCCGGGATTTCCCAAGAGCTGCTTCTGTTGCTACTGTCCAGGTTCCCAGGTATGCTCTCAGCTTTCAGCAGCCTCTCCTTGCTGCTTCACAGGGTGAATCATTTTTGAAATGCCCCTTAAGTATATTGTGCAATTGAAATAAACTCGAGCACCAACTCAGAACAAGCATTTTTGTTGTTTCATGCACGGCCCTTGTGAAGCACCACCTCATGCCTCAGGTATTCACTGAAGTGTTTAAGTTGATGAAGATCTTGAAGATCTTTGAGTCTAACCCTAAGCCTAACACTGTCAAGCCCAGCACTAGACCATGTCCCCAACAACACATCCACACGGCTTTCAAACACCTTCAGGGACGGAGACTCCACTACTTCCCTGGGCAGCCTCTGCCAGAGCCCGGGAATGCTTTTGGTGAAGGAAACTCTTTGGATCTTCAATCTAAACCTCCCCTGGTGCAACCTGAGGCCCTTTTTTCTTGTCCTCTCACTAGTTACTGAAGAGTAGAGACCAGCGTCCAATTCAGCACAAACAGCTTTCCAGGAGCTGCAGAGAGCGATGAGGTCTGCACTCGGCCTGCTCTTCTCCAGGCTACACAGCCCCAGGTCCCTCAGCTGCTCACAGAAACCCTGGGCTCCAGACCCCTCCCCAGCTCCACCCCATTCTCCGGACATGCTCCAGCCCCTCAGTGTCTTTCTTGCACTGAGGGTTCCAAAGCTGAACCCGGAGTTGAGGTGTGGCCTCCCCAGCACCTAGCGCAGGGGGACGGTCCCTTCCCTGCTCCTGCTGGCCACCCCATGGCTGATCCAAGCCAGGATGCTCTTGGCCTTCTTGGCCACCTGGGCCACTGCTGGCTCCCGTTCACCCGCTGTCAAGCAGCACACTTAAGGCATTTTCCACTTGGAAAACATCCCAACAAGCAGCAGAGAACAGTCACAATATCATCCCAAGTACTGACCAGACTCAACGAGCCCCTTCCAAACCTGCCCCTTTCCCATCCTAAATCCCAGGGATTTTCCATCCTGTCAAGCTTTAATAACAACTGCACGTGACCAATTTGTCATCGACTGCAAGCGGCTGCAGGACGGCCGTGGCTTTGGGCAGTTGGCTGCTGGCCGCTGCAGGGGAGATGGGGCCGGCTCCGCCCTGCCAGCCCCTGTGGGGCACAATGCCCCAAATTTCTGCCCCCAGATTTGTGCCCCGAGACAGACCAAGGCACTTTGCCACCCAGTCCTTGTGATGGGTAGGACGAGGTGTGTCCTTTGGGCAGCACGGCAGAGTGACCGGAGGGTGACAGGAGCCACGTATTCCCTCAAAAGCCATTTGGGAACAACATACTTTGCTTTAACATCAAGGCTAGGTCTCAATTACAATATTCTGTGGGGTGGGGATAGCTGCTTCTGACATCCCGGATCTCCACGGCCAGCAAATCCCTGGGGCGAGCGGCAAGGGGTGGCACAGTGGGGCACTTCGCAGACTTTCTGGGCGCATTGCCAGCAGCAGAGAAACTCCAGGTTATTTATTGCCACCCAAATCTGTGGCTAATTGGTTCCCTCCACTTGACCTGGGTTTGGGGTCGAAGGCTGCAAGAGGATGAGGTGCTGCAAGGGTGATGCCCGCCTTCATCCCTCCTTCCTCCGCGGCTCCATCAGGAAAGCCAGAGCCACAAGCAAAGCCATCCACAGGCACCAGAGGGGTGAAAAGCGCAAAATGTTCTATGAAGCTTACCAAAAGCAAGCAGTGGAATAAGGGGAGGAGAAACCTCCTGTGCTCCCTCTTGGGAGCAAGGTCCAGCTCTGCTTAACCCTGTGTAACATCAGAGATTCAACATAGCAGAACCTGCAAAATTCCCCATTGATTTAAGACAATTTGAGGAGGAAAGGGATGGGATTGTGGCAGCCCAGGTGCTCCAGGCTTGGGTGGATGTTCCCTTGGCTGGTTACAAAACTGGCTGGTTGTCTGAGGGCAGAGAGTGAATGGAGTTAACTCCATTGAGAAGTGGTCACAAGCTGTGTCCCCAGGGCTCGGTATTTAACCTCTTTTATCAGTGACCTGGATGAGAAGACCATGTGCTCCCTCAGTCAGAATGCAGGTGACACCAGGCTGAGAAGGAATGTTGATCTGCTCGAGGGAAAAGGATCTGAACAGGCTAAATCCATGGTACGAGGGCAAAAATATGGGGTTCGCATGGTTCATCCCTGAGTCCTGCACTCAAGTCACAACAACCACATGCAACACTGCAGGCTCATGACAAAAACGTAACTTGAAAAGATTTATTATTGACAACAAACAACATTTCATTGCTTATTCCTAGACTAACATGTTTCTACCTAGACAATGCCAATCACTTCCCAAGATTCCTGCTGTCCAGCCCCGACTAACGTCCATCCCCTTGGCGGGCAGCCCGGGGGTTGTGTGGACAGGAGCAGGTTGGGCAGTGGCGGAAGATGGGAGCTGGGCGGTGCGGTGGTGTTGGCCGGGGAGCGGCAGCAGGTGCTGCTGGTCCATCCCCCACAAGCCCTGGGGGGCGGAATGGAAGCAGGCCGTTCCCGGGCCCCTGCCCAGCATCGGGCCTGGGCCACCAGTCGGGTCGTGGAGGGGGCCCAATGAAGAGTGGGGCAGGAGGAGAGCGGCGTTGGGGTGGATGGGAAGGAGCAGCCCGAGCCGCCTCCTGGCCTCCATCGGGGCTGTGTCTGCGGCGACGTCTGGCTGGGGCTGGACCAGCACTGGTGCTTGGGGCATCGGGGTCAGCCCACGCATCGGTCACTGTGAGGCTGGAGGCTGCACAGCTCTGGGGTCCGTTCTCCTCCTCTGCACCTCCTGCCGTCGCCAGAGCATCACCCCTTCTCTTTTTTGTGCATTTGCCCCCCTTCCTTGGGCTCCGTGGGGCTGCAGCCGGGCCTCGCTCTCTTTCCCCAGGGCATTCTGTGCACATCCTGAGGAGATGGGGCTGATCCCTCTGGAGGAAGGGGCTGTAGAAGTAGTGCAGCTGCAGAACAAAAAGGAGACGAGTCAGTGCCATTGTTTTCAGAAAGGGAAAACCCAAGACTCCCGAGACCAGCCTTTGCAGCAGGAAAGACATGCGTGGCTGTGATAACGGGCTCCCTGGGACCTTGGATACCTCCAGGTTCTCCTGAATCAAATGTTTGAATTGAGCTTCTTTAAGGAATGACCACACTGGAGTTCTCAGCATTTGGGAGCAGAGAAACAAAGTTTTCCCAAGCCTGAGAACTGAGGGAGAACCTCAAATACCACTGGTTTTCAGCCCCCTCATCGTGCAGTGGTCATGTCGCGAATAACGTGATGCTCAGGTGTGTCTCGCCATCGTTCAGCAGATGCCACAAGAAGAATGGAACCCTTGGTCCAGCCAGATGCAGAGTGAGCAGGAAAAGAGCCCCGAGCGATGGGACTGTGATGGTGTTTCACGTCCCTAACCAAATCCCTCTGATCAGCGCCTCTGTACCTGCAGATTCCTGCATGGAGAATTCCTTACCATGACCCTGAGACCAAATTGGTCCCTGTGCTCCCATCCCCATCCTCACTGGCTGCCTGGGAAAGGTCTGTTTTATCGGAATGGGGCCCTCACCCAACCGACTTCCCTGAGGATTCTTTGGAGAGAGAGGAACCATCTTACCCTGCCCAGAGTCTGTCCTGCTGCTGTCATTGCTCGCAGCTCCCCAACAGAGATGGAGATGCGAGAATCCTCTGCCACTCGGTTGAATCCGTGGAGGGAAAGCTGGGCGATAAAGTCTGCCATGCACTCGCTTTCAAAAGCCCTGTGGGGTCCTTGCTTCCTCAGCACTCCCTTCTCGAACATATTTTCGGCGATCACCAGCCAGTGTCCGTTGCCTCCCCACCAGAGTGACTGGAAGCGAGGGCTGGTGACCATCTCCCAGAGCTTCTTGAGGAAGGTGCAGGGAGAAGCGGTGCTGGCTCCTCGTAAACCTCCACAGTTTGGTTCCTCCGAGTCAGAGGATGAGTCTGATGAAGGCGACTTCATGTTACGTCTCATTGCTGAGCTCAGGTACAGCTTGGAGCCTCGGCCCTTTCCCTGACCAGCGAGACTGAGTCCTGCCTGTCAGCGGGACGAAGGACTGCGGCGTCTGAAGCCTCGGTGCCTGGGCAGCACCAATATAGGTGCCTCCTGGTCACTGTGATGCCTGGATCCCCTCATTGTGACATCACCGTGTGGCACGTGCCATTTGGCAACTGGAAGTGGGAGAGAGAACACGCTCTAAAAAGTCCTTTTTCTTTCCATGGAGAGCGCTGGTTTGAGCCAAGGATGAACCTAACTGCGTTTGCAGCTGGAATATCCTGCTAGGGCAGCACTGCATCCCATTTTTCATGGGAATTGACCCCAGTGAGGTACTGGGAGTGCTGCAGCTCTAGATATCAAAGAGCTGAAGTATTTCCTTTGGATCCCCTTCTGCCCTCGCAGAAACACCCATGCCTTCTCCAACGGAGGAACTCCTGCTCTGGGACCTCCACCGTCACTGACACGAAGTGGAAGGGGAACAAATGCTGGATTCTGCATGTGGGATTTGTTCATGCCAGGCACAAGGATAATGTTGGGAGAGGAGTGGCTGGAAATCAGCCCCGTGGAGAAGGATGTGGGCTGCTGGTGGGCAGCAGCCCGGTGGGAGCAGCCAGCTGAATGTCCTGGCAGGTGAGAGGGCGAACGTCCTCGTGGGGTGCATCCAACGTAGCACGAGCCATCGAGGGTGGTGACTGCTGAGTCTGGCGTTGCTGCAGCCTCCCCTTCAGCACTGTGTGCCGGTCAGACCGTGTCGTTTGAGAAGGCTGGTAAGGTGCTTGAAGAGGTCAAGATGGGGGCAAGTAAGGTGGTGAAAAGGCTGGAGGGCGTGTCCTGTGAGGAGCACCTGAGGAGCCTGCAGCACTGGACATCTTTTTGGCATCTTCCCCACCGTGCAGAAATGCCTGTGCCCTCTTCTATGGAATAATCTCTGCTCCGGGATTTCCCAAGAGCTGCTTCTGTTGCTACTGTCCAGGTTCCCAGGTATGCTCTCAGCTTTCAGCAGCCTCTCCTTGCTGCTTCACAGGGTGAATCATTTTTGAAATGCCCCTTAAGTATATTGTGCAATTGAAATAAACTCGAGCACCAACTCAGAACAAGCATTTTTGTTGTTTCATGCACGGCCCTTGTGAAGCACCACCTCATGCCTCAGGTATTCACTGAAGTGTTTAAGTTGATGAAGATCTTGAAGATCTTTGAGTCTAACCCTAAGCCTAACACTGTCAAGCCCAGCACTAGACCATGTCCCCAACAACACATCCACACGGCTTTCAAACACCTTCAGGGACGGAGACTCCACTACTTCCCTGGGCAGCCTCTGCCAGAGCCCGGGAATGCTTTTGGTGAAGGAAACTCTTTGGATCTTCAATCTAAACCTCCCCTGGTGCAACCTGAGGCCCTTTTTTCTTGTCCTCTCACTAGTTACTGAAGAGTAGAGACCAGCGTCCAATTCAGCACAAACAGCTTTCCAGGAGCTGCAGAGAGCGATGAGGTCTGCACTCGGCCTGCTCTTCTCCAGGCTACACAGCCCCAGGTCCCTCAGCTGCTCACAGAAACCCTGGGCTCCAGACCCCTCCCCAGCTCCACCCCATTCTCCGGACATGCTCCAGCCCCTCAGTGTCTTTCTTGCACTGAGGGTTCCAAAGCTGAACCCGGAGTTGAGGTGTGGCCTCCCCAGCACCTAGCGCAGGGGGACGGTCCCTTCCCTGCTCCTGCTGGCCACCCCATGGCTGATCCAAGCCAGGATGCTCTTGGCCTTCTTGGCCACCTGGGCCACTGCTGGCTCCCGTTCACCCGCTGTCAAGCAGCACACTTAAGGCATTTTCCACTTGGAAAACATCCCAACAAGCAGCAGAGAACAGTCACAATATCATCCCAAGTACTGACCAGACTCAACGAGCCCCTTCCAAACCTGCCCCTTTCCCATCCTAAATCCCAGGGATTTTCCATCCTGTCAAGCTTTAATAACAACTGCACGTGACCAATTTGTCATCGACTGCAAGCGGCTGCAGGACGGCCGTGGCTTTGGGCAGTTGGCTGCTGGCCGCTGCAGGGGAGATGGGGCCGGCTCCGCCCTGCCAGCCCCTGTGGGGCACAATGCCCCAAATTTCTGCCCCCAGATTTGTGCCCCGAGACAGACCAAGGCACTTTGCCACCCAGTCCTTGTGATGGGTAGGACGAGGTGTGTCCTTTGGGCAGCACGGCAGAGTGACCGGAGGGTGACAGGAGCCACGTATTCCCTCAAAAGCCATTTGGGAACAACATACTTTGCTTTAACATCAAGGCTAGGTCTCAATTACAATATTCTGTGGGGTGGGGATAGCTGCTTCTGACATCCCGGATCTCCACGGCCAGCAAATCCCTGGGGCGAGCGGCAAGGGGTGGCACAGTGGGGCACTTCGCAGACTTTCTGGGCGCATTGCCAGCAGCAGAGAAACTCCAGGTTATTTATTGCCACCCAAATCTGTGGCTAATTGGTTCCCTCCACTTGACCTGGGTTTGGGGTCGAAGGCTGCAAGAGGATGAGGTGCTGCAAGGGTGATGCCCGCCTTCATCCCTCCTTCCTCCGCGGCTCCATCAGGAAAGCCAGAGCCACAAGCAAAGCCATCCACAGGCACCAGAGGGGTGAAAAGCGCAAAATGTTCTATGAAGCTTACCAAAAGCAAGCAGTGGAATAAGGGGAGGAGAAACCTCCTGTGCTCCCTCTTGGGAGCAAGGTCCAGCTCTGCTTAACCCTGTGTAACATCAGAGATTCAACATAGCAGAACCTGCAAAATTCCCCATTGATTTAAGACAATTTGAGGAGGAAAGGGATGGGATTGTGGCAGCCCAGGTGCTCCAGGCTTGGGTGGATGTTCCCTTGGCTGGTTACAAAACTGGCTGGTTGTCTGAGGGCAGAGAGTGAATGGAGTTAACTCCATTGAGAAGTGGTCACAAGCTGTGTCCCCAGGGCTCGGTATTTAACCTCTTTTATCAGTGACCTGGATGAGAAGACCATGTGCTCCCTCAGTCAGAATGCAGGTGACACCAGGCTGAGAAGGAATGTTGATCTGCTCGAGGGAAAAGGATCTGAACAGGCTAAATCCATGGTACGAGGGCAAAAATATGGGGTTCGCATGGTTCATCCCTGAGTCCTGCACTCAAGTCACAACAACCACATGCAACACTGCAGGCTCATGACAAAAACGTAACTTGAAAAGATTTATTATTGACAACAAACAACATTTCATTGCTTATTCCTAGACTAACATGTTTCTACCTAGACAATGCCAATCACTTCCCAAGATTCCTGCTGTCCAGCCCCGACTAACGTCCATCCCCTTGGCGGGCAGCCCGGGGGTTGTGTGGACAGGAGCAGGTTGGGCAGTGGCGGAAGATGGGAGCTGGGCGGTGCGGTGGTGTTGGCCGGGGAGCGGCAGCAGGTGCTGCTGGTCCATCCCCCACAAGCCCTGGGGGGCGGAATGGAAGCAGGCCGTTCCCGGGCCCCTGCCCAGCATCGGGCCTGGGCCACCAGTCGGGTCGTGGAGGGGGCCCAATGAAGAGTGGGGCAGGAGGAGAGCGGCGTTGGGGTGGATGGGAAGGAGCAGCCCGAGCCGCCTCCTGGCCTCCATCGGGGCTGTGTCTGCGGCGACGTCTGGCTGGGGCTGGACCAGCACTGGTGCTTGGGGCATCGGGGTCAGCCCACGCATCGGTCACTGTGAGGCTGGAGGCTGCACAGCTCTGGGGTCCGTTCTCCTCCTCTGCACCTCCTGCCGTCGCCAGAGCATCACCCCTTCTCTTTTTTGTGCATTTGCCCCCCTTCCTTGGGCTCCGTGGGGCTGCAGCCGGGCCTCGCTCTCTTTCCCCAGGGCATTCTGTGCACATCCTGAGGAGATGGGGCTGATCCCTCTGGAGGAAGGGGCTGTAGAAGTAGTGCAGCTGCAGAACAAAAAGGAGACGAGTCAGTGCCATTGTTTTCAGAAAGGGAAAACCCAAGACTCCCGAGACCAGCCTTTGCAGCAGGAAAGACATGCGTGGCTGTGATAACGGGCTCCCTGGGACCTTGGATACCTCCAGGTTCTCCTGAATCAAATGTTTGAATTGAGCTTCTTTAAGGAATGACCACACTGGAGTTCTCAGCATTTGGGAGCAGAGAAACAAAGTTTTCCCAAGCCTGAGAACTGAGGGAGAACCTCAAATACCACTGGTTTTCAGCCCCCTCATCGTGCAGTGGTCATGTCGCGAATAACGTGATGCTCAGGTGTGTCTCGCCATCGTTCAGCAGATGCCACAAGAAGAATGGAACCCTTGGTCCAGCCAGATGCAGAGTGAGCAGGAAAAGAGCCCCGAGCGATGGGACTGTGATGGTGTTTCACGTCCCTAACCAAATCCCTCTGATCAGCGCCTCTGTACCTGCAGATTCCTGCATGGAGAATTCCTTACCATGACCCTGAGACCAAATTGGTCCCTGTGCTCCCATCCCCATCCTCACTGGCTGCCTGGGAAAGGTCTGTTTTATCGGAATGGGGCCCTCACCCAACCGACTTCCCTGAGGATTCTTTGGAGAGAGAGGAACCATCTTACCCTGCCCAGAGTCTGTCCTGCTGCTGTCATTGCTCGCAGCTCCCCAACAGAGATGGAGATGCGAGAATCCTCTGCCACTCGGTTGAATCCGTGGAGGGAAAGCTGGGCGATAAAGTCTGCCATGCACTCGCTTTCAAAAGCCCTGTGGGGTCCTTGCTTCCTCAGCACTCCCTTCTCGAACATATTTTCGGCGATCACCAGCCAGTGTCCGTTGCCTCCCCACCAGAGTGACTGGAAGCGAGGGCTGGTGACCATCTCCCAGAGCTTCTTGAGGAAGGTGCAGGGAGAAGCGGTGCTGGCTCCTCGTAAACCTCCACAGTTTGGTTCCTCCGAGTCAGAGGATGAGTCTGATGAAGGCGACTTCATGTTACGTCTCATTGCTGAGCTCAGGTACAGCTTGGAGCCTCGGCCCTTTCCCTGACCAGCGAGACTGAGTCCTGCCTGTCAGCGGGACGAAGGACTGCGGCGTCTGAAGCCTCGGTGCCTGGGCAGCACCAATATAGGTGCCTCCTGGTCACTGTGATGCCTGGATCCCCTCATTATGACATCACCGTGTGGCACGTGCCATTTGGCAACTGGAAGTGGGAGAGAGAACACGTTCTAAAAAGTCCTTTTTCTTTCCATGGAGAGCGCTGGTTTGAGCCAAGGATGAACCTAACTGCGTTTGCAGCTGGAATATCCTGCTAGGGCAGCACTGCATCCCATTTTTCATGGGAATTGACCCCAGTGAGGTACTGGGAGTGCTGCAGCTCTAGATATCAAAGAGCTGAAGTATTTCCTTTGGATCCCCTTCTGCCCTCGCAGAAACACTCATGCCTTCTCCAACGGAGGAACTCCTGCTCTGGGACCTCCACCGTCACTGACACGAAGTGGAAGGGGAACAAATGCTGGATTCTGCATGTGAGATTTGTTCATGCCAGGCACAAGGATAATGTTGGGAGAGGAGTGGCTGGAAATCAGCCCCGTGGAGAAGGATGTGGGCTGCTGGTGGGCAGCAGCCTGGTGGGAGCAGCCAGCTGAATGTCCTGGCAGGTGAGAGGGCGAACGTCCTCGTGGGGTGCATCCAACGTAGCACGAGCCATCGAGGGTGGTGACTGCTGAGTCTGGCGTTGCTGCAGCCTCCCCTTCAGCACTGTGTGCCGGTCAGACCGTGTTGTTTGAGAAGGCTGGTAAGGTGCTTGAAGAGGTCAAGATGGGGGCAAGTAAGGTGGTGAAAAGGCTGGAGGGCGTGTCCTGTGAGGAGCACCTGAGGAGCCTGCAGCACTGGACATCTTTTTGGCATCTTCCCCACCGTGCAGAAATGCCTGTGCCCTCTTCTATGGAATAACCTCTGCTCCGGGATTTCCCAAGAGCTGCTTCTGTTGCTACTGTCCAGGTTCCCAGGTGATGCTCTCAGCTTTCAGCAGCCTCTCCTTGCTGCTCCACAGGGTGAATCATTTTTGAAATGCCCCTTAAGTATATTGTGCAATTGAAATAAACTCGAGCACCAACTCAGAACAAGCATTTTTGTTGTTTCATGCACGGCCCTTGTGAAGCACCACCTCATGCCTCAGGTATTCACTGAAGTGTTTAAGTTGATGAAGATCTTGAAGATCTTTGAGTCTAACCCTAAGCCTAACACTGTCGAGCCCAGCACTAGACCATGTCCCCAACAACACATCCACACGGCTTTCAAACACCTTCAGGGACGGAGACTCCACTACTTCCCTGGGCAGCCTCTGCCAGAGCCCGGGAACGCTTTTGGTGAAGGAAACTCTTTGGATCTTCAATCTAAACCTCCCCTGGTGCAACCTGAGGCCCTTTTTTCTTGTCCTCTCACTAGTTACTGAAGAGTAGAGACCAGCGTCCAACTCAGCACAAACAGCTTTCCAGGAGCTGCAGAGAGCGATGAGGTCTGCACTCGGCCTGCTCTTCTCCAGGCTACACAGCCCCAGGTCCCTCAGCTGCTCACAGAAACCCTGGGCTCCAGACCCCTCCCCAGCTCCACCCCATTCTCCGGACATGCTCCAGCCCCTCAGTGTCTTTCTTGCACTGAGGGTTCCAAAGCTGAACCCGGAGTTGAGGTGTGGCCTCCCCAGCACCTAGCGCAGGGGGACGGTCCCTTCCCTGCTCCTGCTGGCCACCCCTTGGCTGATCCAAGCCAGGATGCTCTTGGCCTTCTTGGCCACCTGGGCCACTGCTGGCTCCCGTTCACCCGCTGTCAAGCAGCACACTTAAGGCATTTTCCACTTGGAAAACATCCCAACAAGCAGCAGAGAACAGTCACAATATCATCCCAAGTACTGACCAGACTCAACGAGCCCCTTCCAAACCTGCCCCTTTCCCATCCTAAATCCCAGGGATTTTCCATCCTGTCAAGCTTTAATAACAACTGCACGTGACCAATTTGTCATCGACTGCAAGCAGCTGCAGGACGGCCGTGGCTTTGGGCAGTTGGCTGCTGGCCGCTGCAGGGGAGATGGGGCCGGCTCCGCCCTGCCAGCCCCTGTGGGGCACAATGCCCCAAATTTCTGCCCCCAGATTTGTGCCCCGAGACAGACCAAGGCACTTTGCCACCCAGTCCTTGTGATGGGCAGGACGAGGTGTGTCCTTTGGGCAGCACGGCAGAGTGACCGGAGGGTGACAGGAGCCACGCATTCCCTCAAAAGCCATTTGGGAACAACATACTTTGCTTTAACATCAAGGCTAGGTCTCAATTACAATATTCTGTGGGGTGGGGATAGCTGCTTCTGACATCCCGGATCTCCACGGCCAGCAAATCCCTGGGGCGAGCGGCAAGGGGTGGCACAGTGGGGCCCTTCGCAGACTTTCTGGGCGCATTGCCAGCAGCAGAGAAACCCCAGGTTATTTATTGCCACCCAAATCTGTGGCTAATTGGTTCCCTCCACTTGACCTGGGTTTGGGGTCGAAGGCTGCAAGAGGATGAGGTGCTGCAAGGGTGATGCCCGCCTTCATCCCTCCTTCCTCCGCGGCTCCATCAGGAAAGCCAGAGCCACAAGCAAAGCCATCCACAGGCACCAGAGGGGTGAAAAGCGCAAAATGTTCTATGAAGCTTACCAAAAGCAAGCAGTGGAATAAGGGGAGGAGAAACCTCCTGTGCTCCCTCTTGGGAGCAAGGTCCAGCTCTGCTTAACCCTGTGTAACATCAGAGATTCAACATAGCAGAACCTGCAAAATTCCCCATTGATTTAAGACAATTTGAGGAGGAAAGGGATGGGATTGTGGCAGCCCAGGTGCTCCAGGCTTGGGTGGATGTTCCCTTGGCTGGTTACAAAACTGGCTGGTTGTCTGAGGGCAGAGAGTGAATGGAGTTAACTCCATTGAGAAGTGGTCACAAGCTGTGTCCCCAGGGCTCGGTATTTAACCTCTTTTATCAGTGACCTGGATGAGAAGACCATGTGCTCCCTCAGTCAGAATGCAGGTGACACCAGGCTGAGAAGGAATGTTGATCTGCTCGAGGGAAAAGGATCTGAACAGGCTAAATCCATGGTACGAGGGCAAAAATATGGGGTTTGCATGGTTCATCCCTGAGTCCTGCACTCAAGTCACAACAACCACATGCAACACTGCAGGCTCATGACAAAAACGTAACTTGAAAAGATTTATTATTGACAACAAACAACATTTCATTGCTTATTCCTAGACTAACATGTTTCTACCTAGACAATGCCAATCACTTCCCAAGATTCCTGCTGTCCAGCCCCGACTAACGTCCATCCCCTTGGCGGGCAGCCCGGGGGTTGTGTGGACAGGAGCAGGTTGGGCAGTGGCGGAAGATGGGAGCTGGGCGGTGCGGTGGTGTTGGCCGGGGAGCGGCAGCAGGTGCTGCTGGTCCATCCCCCACAAGCCCTGGGGGGCGGAATGGAAGCAGGCCGTTCCCGGGCCCCTGCCCAGCATCGGGCCTGGGCCACCAGTCGGGTCGTGGAGGGGGCCCAATGAAGAGTGGGGCAGGAGGAGAGCGGCGTTGGGGTGGATGGGAAGGAGCAGCCCGAGCCGCCTCCTGGCCTCCATCGGGGCTGTGTCTGCGGCGACGTCTGGCTGGGGCTGGACCAGCACTGGTGCTTGGGGCATCGGGGTCAGCCCACGCATCGGTCGCTGTGAGGCTGGAGGCTGCACAGCTCTGGGGTCCGTTCTCCTCCTCTGCACCTCCTGCCGTCGCCAGAGCATCACCTCTTCTCTTTTTTGTGCATTTGCCCCCCTTCCTTGGGCTCCGTGGGGCTGTAGCCGGGCCGCGCTCTCTTTCCCCAGGGCATTCTGTGCACATCCTGAGGAGGTGGGGCTGATCTCTCTGGAAGAAGGGGCTGTAGAAGTAGTGCAGCTGCAGAACAAAAAGGAGACGAGTCAGTGCCATTGTTTTCAGAAAGGGAAAACCCAAGACTCCCGAGACCGGCCTTTGCAGCAGGAAAGACATGCGTGGCTGTGATAACGGGCTCCCTGGGGCCTTGGATACCTCCAGGTTCTCCTGAATCAAATGTTTGAATTGAGCTTCTTTAAGGAATGACCACACTGGAGTTCTCAGCATTTGGGAGCAGAGAAACAAAGTTTTCCCAAGCCTGAGAACTGAGGGAGAACCTCAAATACCACTGGTTTTCAGCCCCCTCATCGTGCAGTGGTCATGTCGCGAATAACGTGATGCTCAGGTGTGTCTCGCCATCGTTCAGCAGATGCCACAAGAAGAATGGAACCCTTGGTCCAGCCAGATGCAGAGTGAGCAGGAAAAGAGCCCCAAGCAATGGGACTGTGATGTTGGTACACGTCCCTAACCAAATCCCTCTGGTCAGCGCCTCTGTACCTGCAGATTCCTGCACGGAGAATTCCTCACCATGACCCTGAGACCAAATTGGTCCCTGTGCTCCCATCCCCATCCTCACTGGCTGCCTGGGAAAGGTCTGTTTTATCGGAATGGGGCCCTCACCCAACCGACTTCCCTGAGGATTCTTTGGAGAGAGAGGAACCATCTTACCCTGCCCAGAGTCTGTCCTGCTGCTGTCATTGCTCGCAGCTCCCCAACAGAGATGGAGATGCGAGAATCCTCTGCCACTCGGTTGAATCCATGGAGGGAAAGCTGGGCGATAAAGTCTGCCATGCACTCGCTTTCAAAAGCCCTGTGGGGTCCTTGCTTCCTCAGCACTCCCTTCTCGAACATATTTTCGGCGATCACCAGCCAGTGTCCGTTGCCTCCCCACCAGAGTGACTGGAAGCGAGGGCTGGTGACCATCTCCCAGAGCTTCTTGAGGAAGGTGCAGGGAGAAGCGGTGCTGGCTCCTCGTAAACCTCCACAGTTTGGTTCCTCCGAGTCAGAGGATGAGTCTGATGAAGGCGACTTCATGTTACGTCTCATTGCTGAGCTCGGGTACAGCTTGGAGCCTCGGCCCTTTCCCTGACCAGCGAGACTGAGTCCTGCCTGTCAGCGGGACGAAGGACTGCGGCGTCTGAAGCCTCGGTGCCTGGGCAGCACCAATATAGGTGCCTCCTGGTCACTGTGATGCCTGGATCCCCTCATTGTGACATCACCGTGTGGCACGTGCCATTTGGCAACTGGAAGTGGGAGAGAGAACACGTTCTAAAAAGTCCTTTTTCTTTCCATGGAGAGCGCTGGTTTGAGCCAAGGATGAACCTAACTGCGTTTGCAGCTGGAATATCCTGCTAGGGCAGCACTGCATCCCATTTTTCATGGGAATTGACCCCAGTGAGGTACTGGGAGTGCTGCAGCTCTAGATATCAAAGAGCTGAAGTATTTCCTTTGGATCCCCTTCTGCCCTCGCAGAAACACTCATGCCTTCTCCAACGGAGGAACTCCTGCTCTGGGACCTCCACCGTCACTGACACGAAGTGGAAGGGGAACAAATGCTGGATTCTGCATGTGGGATTTGTTCACGCCAGGCACAAGGATAATGTTGGGAGATGAGTGGCTGGAAATCAGCCCCGTGGAGAAGGATGTGGGCTGCTGGTGGGCAGCAGCCTGGTGGGAGCAGCCAGCTGAATGTCCTGGCAGGTGAGAGGGCGAACGTCCTCGTGGGGTGCATCCAACGTAGCACAAGCCGTCGAGGGTGGTGACTGCTGAGTCTGGCGTTGCTGCAGCCTCCCCTTCAGCACTGTGTGCCGGTCAGACCGTGTCGTTTGAGAAGGCTGGTAAGGTGCTTGAAGAGGTCAAGATGGGGGCAAGTAAGGTGGTGAAAAGGCTGGAGGGCGTGTCCTGTGAGGAGCACCTGAGGAGCCTGCAGCACTGGACATCTTTTTGGCATCTTCCCCACCGTGCAGAAATGCCTGTGCCCTCTTCTATGGAATAACCTCTGCTCCGGGATTTCCCAAGAGCTGCTCCTGTTGCTACTGTCCAGGTTCCCAGGTGATGCTCTCAGCATTCAGCAGCCTCTCCTTGCTGCTCCACAGGGTGAATCATTTTTGAAATGCCCCTTAAGTATATTGTGCAATTGAAATAAACTCGAGCACCAACTCAGAACAAGCATTTTTGTTGTTTCATGCACGGCCCTTGTGAAGCACCACCCCATGCCTCAGGTATTCACTGAAGTGTTTAAGTT
>JAUNZM010001807.1:0-2500 GCA_033459285.1 Clamator glandarius
TTAAAGTTAAAGTTAAAGTTAAAGTTTAAAGTTAAAGTTAAAGTTAAAGTTAAAGTTAAAGTTAAAGTTAAAGTTAAAGTTAAAGTTAAAGTTAAAGTTTAAAGTTAAAGTTAAAGTTAAAGTTAAAGTTAAAGTTTAAAGTTAAAGTTAAAGTTAAAGTTAAAGTTAAAGTTAAAGTTAAATTTAAAGTTAAAGTTAAATTTAAATTTAAAGTTAAAGTTAAAGTTAAAGTTAAAGTTAAATTTAAGTTAAAGTTAAATTTAAAGTTAAAGTTAAAGTTAAATTTAAAGTTAAAGTTAAATTTAAAGTTAAAGTTAAAGTTAAAGTTAAATTAGTTAAAGTTAAATTTAAAGTTAAAGTTAAAGTTAAAGTTAAATTTAAAGTTAAATTAAAGTTAAAGTTAAATTTAAAGTTAAAGTTAAAGTTAAAGTTTAAAGTTAAAGTTAAATTAAAGTTAAAGTTAAAGTTAAAGTTAAAGTTAAATTTAAATTTAAAGTTAAATTTAAAGTTAAAGTTAAATTTAAAGTTAAATTTAAATTAAAGTTAAATTAAAGTTAAATTTAAAGTTAAATTAAAGTTAAATTTAAATTTAAAGTTAAAGTTAAATTAAAATTAATTAAATTATTAAAGTTAAAGTTAAAGTTAAAGTTAAAGTTACATTTAAAGTAAAAGTTAAAGTTAAAGTTAAAGTTAAATTTAAATTAAGTACATTTAAAGTAAAAGTTAAAGTTAAATTAAAGTTAAATTAAAATTAAATTAAAAGTTAAAATTAAAGTAAATTTAAAGTTAAATTTAAAGTATAAATTAAATTTAAAGTTAACAATTAAACTTTACATTAAAATTAACTTAAATTAAATTTACATTAAAATTAACATAAAAGTTCAATTACATTAACATAAACTTCTATACATTAACTTAAATTACATTAACATTAACCTAAAACTTACATACCTATACAATTAACCTATAAATTAAATATAAATTAACTTTAAATTACATTACATAACCTAACCATCATACACTAACCATTACAATAAACATTAACTTACCCTAAACTAACCCTAAAACATTAAACTAACCTTACACTAACCTAACACTTAACCTAACCCTTAAATAACATAAACTACCTAAACTAACCACTTAACCCTAACCCTAACAATAACCCTAACCCTAACCTAACCTTAACCCTAAACCTATACCTAACCCTAACCCTAACCTACCCTAACCCTAACCTAACCCTAACCATAACCTAACCCTAACCCTAACCCTAACCCTAACCTAACCCTAACCCTAACCTAACCCTAACCCTAACCCTAACCCTAACCCTAACCCTAACCCTAACCTAACCCTAACCCTAACCCTAACCTAACCCTAACCCTAACCCTAACCCTAACCCTAACCCTAACCTAACCCTAACCCTAACCCTAACCCTATACCCTAACCCTAACCCTAACCCTAACCCTAACCCTAACCCTAACCCTTACCCTAACCCTAACCCTAACCCTAACCCTAACCCTAACCCTAAACCCTAACCCTAACCCTAACCCTAACCCTAACCCTAACCCTAACCCTAACCCTAACCCTAACCCTAACCCTAACCCTAACCCTAACCCTAACCCTAACCCTAACCCTAACCCTAACCCTAACCCTAACCCTAACCCTAACCCTAAACCCTAACCCTAACCCTAACCCTAACCCTAACCCTAACCCTAAACCCTAACCCTAACCCTAACCCTAACCCTAACCCTAACCCTAACCCTAACCCTAACCCTAACCCTAACCCTAACCCTAACCCTAACCCTAACCCTAACCCTAACCCTAACCCTAACCCTAACCCTAACCCTAACCCTAACCCTAACCCTAACCCTAACCCTAACCCTAACCCTAACCCTAACCCTAACCCTAACCCTAACCCTAACCCTAACCCTAACCCTAACCCTAACCCTAACCCTAACCCTAACCCTAACCCTAACCCTAACCCTAACCCTAACCCTAACCCTAACCCTAACCCTAACCCTAACCCTAACCCTAACCCTAACCCTAACCCTAACCCTAACCCTAACCCTAACCCTAACCCTAACCCTAACCCTAACCCTAACCCTAACCCTAACCCTAACCCTAACCCTAACCCTAACCCTAACCCTAACCCTAACCCTAACCCTAACCCTAACCCTAACCCTAACCCTAACCCTAACCCTAACCCTAACCCTAACCCTAACCCTAACCCTAACCCTAACCCTAACCCTAACCCTAACCCTAACCCTAACCCTAACCCTAACCCTAACCCTAACCCTAACCCTAACCCTAACCCTAACCCTAACCCTAACCCTAACCCTAACCCTAACCCTAACCCTAACCCTAACCCTAACCCTAACCCTAACCCTAACCCTAACCCTAACCCTAACCCTAACCCTAACCCTAACCCTAACCCTAACCCTAACCCTAACCCTAACCCTAACCCTAACCCTAACCCTAACCCTAACCCTAACCCTAACCCTAA
>JAUNZM010001807.1:7500-25626 GCA_033459285.1 Clamator glandarius
CACAGAAGTTGCTTATGTCATAGGAGCCACTGGCGATACAGATTTCACAGATGTCATAGGAGTCACAGATGTCAAAGATTTCAAAGATGTTACTGGTGTAACAGTAGTCAATGATAAAATAGATATCACTGATGTCACAGTAGTCACAGGCGTGATAGATGTCACTGAGTTTACAAGAGTGACAGACGTCACAGATGTTACCTATGTTACTGATAGAACAATAGTCACAGATGTCAGAGATGTCACTGATGTAACAAAAGTCAAAGACATCGAGGATGTCACAGAGATCAGAGATGTCACAACAGTCACGGATGTCACAAATGTCACTGATGTCACAATAGTCACAGAAATAAGAGATTTCACAGATGTCAGTAAAGTCAGAATAGTCAAAGACGTCATAGATGTCATGATGTCAAAATAGTCTCTGATGTCACGGATGTCACTGATGTCATAATAGTCAAAGAAATCAAAGATGTCACAGATATCAGTGATGTCACAATAATCACAGACATAACAGCTTTCACTAATGTCCCTGACCTTACAATAATCACACATGTGACTGTTATCAGAATAATCAGAGACGTCACAGATATCAGTGATGTCAAAATAATCACTGCCACAATAGCCACAGAAGTAACAGATGTCACTGATGTCACAATAGTCACAGACAACATAGACGTCATTGATGTCAAGGTAGCCACAGATGTCACAGATTTCACAGATGTTACTGACGTCACAGAAGTTGCAGATGCCATAGAAGTCACTGATGTAACAATAGTCTCAGATAGATATGTAACAGATGTCACTAAGTAAACAACTGTCACAGACAACATAGATGTAACTGATGTCGAAATAGTCACTGATGTCACAGATGTCACAGGTCTCACCCATATCACAATAGCCACAGACATCACAGACGCCACAGTCATTAGATATGTCGCCGATGTCACTGATGTCACAATAGTAACAGCTGTCACTGATGTCACAATTGTAACAGACGTCACAAGTGTCAGTGATGTCACAATTGTCACATACTTCACAGATGTCACATATATCAAGGATGTGACACTAGTTACAGATGTCACAAATGTCACTGATGTCAAAATAGTCACAGATGCCACAGACATCACAAATATCACTGATGTCACAATACTCACAGCCATCATGGCTGTCACTGATGTCACAATAGTCACAGATATCACAGATGTCACTGGTGTCACGATAGTCGTAAAAACATAGATGTCACTGACGTCACAATAGTCACAGATATCAGAGATTACACAGACGTCACTGACGTTACAGTAGTCACAGATGTCACAAATGTAAGAATGATTACACAGATGTCACTGATGTAAGAAGGGTCAGAAACTTCAGAGATGTCACAGATGTCATTAATGTCAAAATAGTCACTGATGTCACAGATTTCACAGATGTCACAATAGTCACAGATGTCTGAGATGTCACTGATGTTGCAATGGTCACAGACATCACAGATGTCACAGATATCAGTAATGTCACAAAGCCATAGACATCACAGATGTCACAGATGTCACTGATGTAGCAATAGTCTACGAAGTCAAAGATATCACTGATGTCACAGTAGTCACCTACATCACAAACGTTACAGATACCAGTAACCACAACAGTCATGGATGTCACAGATGTCACTGATGTCACAATAGTCACAGACATCTCAGATGCCACTGATGCCACTGATGTCACTGATGTCACAGTAGTCAGATGCGTGAGAGGTATCACTGATTTCACAATAGTAACCAACATCACATATGTCGCTGATATCACAATAGTCACAGATGTCACAGATTTCACAGACGTCATTGATGTCACAATAATCACAGACAAAATCGATGTCGCTGATGTCACAATAGTCAAAATGTCTACAGATTTCACAGATGTCACTGATGTCACAGTAGTCACAGAAACATAGATGTCACTGATGTCACCGTATTCGTAGATGTAACAGATTTCACTTGTCACTTACGTCACAATAGTAACCGACATTACAGTTGTCAAAGACGTAATAGATGTCACTGATGTCAGAATAGTAACAGGTGTCACACATGTCACAGACTTCACAGACGTCACAGATGCAACTGATGTCCCAAAAGTCACAGACATCGGAGATTTCACAGATGTCACACTCTTCATGGATGCCGCAGATGACACTGATGTCACAATTGTCACAGATGCCACAGTCATCACAAATGTCACTGATGGCACAATCATCACAGATGTCACTGATGCCACTGCTGTAACAATAGTTACAAGATAACACATACCACCAATGTCACAGTGATCACAGGCATGACAGATGTCACTGAAATAACAATAAGAAAAGATGTCACATGTCAATGGTGTCAAAATCCTCACAAATTTCAAAGACATCACTGATGTTACTGATGTCACCATTGTCACAGATATCTCTGATTTCACAAGTCACAGATGTCACAGATTTCACCGATGTCACATGTGTAACAGTAGTCACAGACAAGATAGTTGTCACTGAGTTCACAATAGCACAGAAGTATACAGATTTCACAGATGTCACTGATGTTATAGTAGTCAAAGTCATGACAGATATCACTGAGATCAGAAGAGTAGCAGATGTCACAGAGATCACGGATGTCACTGATGTCACAATAGTAAAAGACATCAGAGATGTCAGAGATGTCACTAATGTCAGAATAGCCAAAGACACCATAGATGTCACTGACGTCAAAATAGTCACTTATGTCACAGATGTCACTGATGTCACGATAGTCACAGAGATCACGGATGTCACCGATGTCACCATAGTAAAAGAAATAAAAAACCTCACAGATATCAGTGGTGTGACAAAAGTCACAGATGTCACAATGCCCAGAGATGTTACATGTCACTGATGTAACAATAGTCACAGACATCAGAGATGTAAGAGATGTCAATATTGTCAAAATAGTCACAGACATCACTGATGTCACATATGTCATTGATGTCACAATAGTCATAGGCATCACAGACATCACTTACCAGTGTTGTCATAATAGTCACCGACGTCAAAAATGCCAGTGATGTAACTGATGTCACAACAGTCACGGAAGTAACAGATATCAGTTATGTCACAATAGTAACAGGCATCACAGATGAAAGAGATGTCACTGATATCACAAGAGTAACAGACGTCAGAGATGTCACTGATGTCACAGTAGTCACAGATATAAAAGACGTCACAGATATAAAAGACGTCACAGATATAGATGTAACTTATGTCAAAGTAGTTACAGATGTCACAGAAGTCACAGATATCACTGATGTTACAATGGTCACAGACATAAGAGGTTTCACTAATGTCACTGATGTTGCAATATTCAGAAGACGTCACAGAAGACACAGATGTCAATGATGTCATAATAGTCAGAGACATCACAGATATCAGTGATGTCAAAATAGTCACGGACTTCACAGATGTTAGCCATGTCAAAATAGTCACAGATGTCCCTGATGTAACAGTAGTCACAGACATCATTGATGTTATAGGTGTCACTGATGTCACAATAGTCACTGATGTAACAGACTTCAGAGATGTCACTGATGTCACAATAGTAAAAGATGTAACAGGTATCGCTGATGTCATAGTAATCACATATATCACAGACGTCTCCGGTATCAGTGATGTCACAATAGTCACGGACGTCACTGAAGTCACTGAAGACAAAATAGTCACAGATATCGTGGTTTTAACAATAGTCACAGATGTCAAATAACAGATGTTACTGATGTCACTGATGTAAAAATAGTCACAGACAAGAAGGATGTAACAGGTCTAAATAGTCAAAGATGTCACAGAGGTGAAAGATGTCACTGATGTCACAGTAGTCGCAGACATATCCGATTTCATCAATGTCACTGATGTTAAAATATTCACAGACATCATAGATGTCACTGAGATCATTGATGTCACAATATTCATAAACGACAGAGATGTCACTGATGTCACAATAATCAGAGATGTTACAGATGTCACTGATGTCACAATAGTCACAGACAACATAGATGTCACTGACGTCACAGTAGTCACGGATGTCACAGATTTATCAGATTTTTCTGATGTCGGACTTCACAGATGTCACACTTCACAGACGTCACACACGTCACTGAAGTAAAAATAGTCAAAGAAATTGGAGATTTCACAGATGTCACTAATGTCAGAATAATGTCCAAGATATCCTAGATGTCACTGCTGTCAAAATAGTCACTGATGTCACAGACTTCACAGATATCACAGTAGTCACATATGTCTCAGAGGTCACTGAATTGAAAATAGTAACAAATGTCAAAAATATTACTGGTGTTACAATACTCACAGTCTTCACAGCTCTCACTGATGTCACAATAGTCAGAGACGTCACAGATATCAGTGATGTCACAATCATCACAGACATCACAGAGGTTAGATATATCACTGATGTCAAAAGAGTATCACATGTCTACAGATTTCACAGAAGTTGCTTATGTCATAGGAGCCACTGGCGATACAGATTTCACAGATGTCATAGGAGTCACAGATGTCAAAGATTTCAAAGATGTTACTGGTGTAACAGTAGTCAATGATAAAATAGATATCACTGATGTCACAGTAGTCACAGGCGTGATAGATGTCACTGAGTTTACAAGAGTGACAGACGTCACAGATGTTACCTATGTTACTGATAGAACAATAGTCACAGATGTCAGAGATGTCACTGATGTAACAAAAGTCAAAGACATCGAGGATGTCACAGAGATCAGAGATGTCACAACAGTCACGGATGTCACAAATGTCACAAATGTCACAATAGTCACAGAAATAAGAGATTTCACAGATGTCAGTAAAGTCAGAATAGTCAAAGACGTCATAGATGTCATGATGTCAAAATAGTCTCTGATGTCACGGATGTCACTGATGTCATAATAGTCAAAGAAATCAAAGATGTCACAGATATCAGTGATGTCACAATAATCACAGACATAACAGCTTTCACTAATGTCCCTGACCTTACAATAATCACACATGTGACTGTTATCAGAATAATCAGAGACGTCACAGATATCAGTGATGTCAAAATAATCACTGCCACAATAGCCACAGAAGTAACAGATGTCACTGATGTCACAATAGTCACAGACAACATAGACGTCATTGATGTCAAGGTAGCCACAGATGTCACAGATTTCACAGATGTTACTGACGTCACAGAAGTTGCAGATGCCATAGAAGTCACTGATGTAACAATAGTCTCAGATAGATATGTAACAGATGTCACTAAGTAAACAACTGTCACAGACAACATAGATGTAACTGATGTCAAAATAGTCACTGATGTCACAGATGTCACAGGTCTCACCCATATCACAATAGTCACAGACATCACAGACGCCACAGTCATTAGATATGTCGCCGATGTCACTGATGTCACAATAGTAACAGATGTCACTGATGTCACAATAGTAACAGACGTCATAGATGTCACCGATATCACAACAGTCACAGACATCACAGACGTCACAGTCATTAGATATGTCGCCGATGTCACTGATGTCACAATAGTAACAGCTGTCACTGATGTCACAATTGTAACAGACGTCACAAGTGTCAGTGATGTCACAATTGTCACATACTTCACAGATGTCACATATATCAAGGATGTGACACTAGTTACAGATGTCACAAATGTCACTGATGTCAAAATAGTCACAGATGCCACAGACATCACAAATATCACTGATGTCACAATACTCACAGCCATCATGGCTGTCACTGATGTCACAATAGTCACAGATATCACAGATGTCACTGGTGTCACGATAGTCGTAAAAACATAGATGTCACTGACGTCACAATAGTCACAGGTATCAGAGATTACACAGACGTCACTGACGTTACAGTAGTCACAGATGTCACAAATGTAAGAATGATTACACAGATGTCACTGATGTAAGAAGGGTCAGAAACTTCAGAGATGTCACAGATGTCATTAATGTCAAAATAGTCACTGATGTCACAGATTTCACAGATGTCACAATAGTCACAGATGTCTGAGATGTCACTGATGTTGCAATGGTCACAGACATCACAGATGTCACAGATATCAGTAATGTCACAAAGCCATAGACATCACAGATGTCACAGATGTCACTGATGTAGCAATAGTCTACGAAGTCAAAGATATCACTGATGTCACAGTAGTCACCTACATCACAAACGTTACAGATACCAGTAACCACAACAGTCATGGATGTCACAGATGTCACTGATGTCACAATAGTCACAGACATCTCAGATGCCACTGATGCCACTGATGTCACTGATGTCACAGTAGTCAGATGCGTGAGAGGTATCACTGATTTCACAATAGTAACCAACACCACATATGTCGCTGATATCACAATAGTCACAGATGTCACAGATTTCACAGACGTCATTGATGTCACAATAATCACAGACAAAATCGATGTCGCTGATGTCACAATAGTCAAAATGTCTACAGATTTCACAGATGTCACTGATGTCACAGTAGTCACAGAAACATAGATGTCACTGATGTCACCGTATTCGTAGATGTAACAGATTTCACTTGTCACTTACGTCACAATAGTAACCGACATTACAGTTGTCAAAGACGTAATAGATGTCACTGATGTCAGAATAGTAACAGGTGTCACACATGTCACAGACTTCACAGACGTCACAGATGCAACTGATGTCCCAAAAGTCACAGACATCGGAGATTTCACAGATGTCACACTCTTCATGGATGCCGCAGATGACACTGATGTCACAATTGTCACAGATGCCACAGTCATCACAAATGTCACTGATGGCACAATCATCACAGATGTCACTGATGCCACTGCTGTAACAATAGTTACAAGATAACACACACCACCAATGTCACAGTGATCACAGGCATGACAGATGTCACTGAAATAACAATAAGAAAAGATGTCACATGTCAATGGTGTCAAAATCCTCACAAATTTCAAAGACATCACTGATGTTACTGATGTCACCATTGTCACAGATATCTCTGATTTCACAAGTCACAGATGTCACAGATTTCACCGATGTCACATGTGTAACAGTAGTCACAGACAAGATAGTTGTCACTGAGTTCACAATAGCACAGAAGTATACAGATTTCACAGATGTCACTGATGTTATAGTAGTCAAAGTCATGACAGATATCACTGAGATCAGAAGAGTAGCAGATGTCACAGAGATCACGGATGTCACTGATGTCACAATAGTAAAAGACATCAGAGATGTCAGAGATGTCACTAATGTCAGAATAGCCAAAGACACCATAGATGTCACTGACGTCAAAATAGTCACTTATGTCACAGATGTCACTGATGTCACGATAGTCACAGAGATCACGGATGTCACCGATGTCACCATAGTAAAAGAAATAAAAAACCTCACAGATATCAGTGGTGTGACAAAAGTCACAGATGTCACAATGCCCAGAGATGTTACATGTCACTGATGTAACAATAGTCACAGACATCAGAGATGTAAGAGATGTCAATATTGTCAAAATAGTCACAGACATCACTGATGTCACATATGTCATTGATGTCACAATAGTCATAGGCATCACAGACATCACTTACCAGTGTTGTCATAATAGTCACCGACGTCAAAAATGCCAGTGATGTAACTGATGTCACAACAGTCACGGAAGTAACAGATATCAGTTATGTCACAATAGTAACAGGCATCACAGATGAAAGAGATGTCACTGATATCACAAGAGTAACAGACGTCAGAGATGTCACTGATGTCACAGTAGTCACAGATATAAAAGACGTCACAGATATAAAAGACGTCACAGATATAGATGTAACTTATGTCAAAGTAGTTACAGATGTCACAGAAGTCACAGATATCACTGATGTTACAATGGTCACAGACATAAGAGGTTTCACTAATGTCACTGATGTTGCAATATTCAGAAGACGTCACAGAAGACACAGATGTCAATGATGTCATAATAGTCAGAGACATCACAGATATCAGTGATGTCAAAATAGTCACGGACTTCACAGATGTTAGCCATGTCAAAATAGTCACAGATGTCCCTGATGTAACAGTAGTCACAGACATCATTGATGTTATAGGTGTCACTGATGTCACAATAGTCACTGATGTAACAGACTTCAGAGATGTCACTGATGTCACAATAGTAAAAGATGTAACAGGTATCGCTGATGTCATAGTAATCACATATATCACAGACGTCTCCGGTATCAGTGATGTCACAATAGTCACGGACGTCACTGAAGTCACTGAAGACAAAATAGTCACAGATATCGTGGTTTTAACAATAGTCACAGATGTCAAATAACAGATGTTACTGATGTCACTGATGTAAAAATAGTCACAGACAAGAAGGATGTAACAGGTCTAAATAGTCAAAGATGTCACAGAGGTGAAAGATGTCACTGATGTCACAGTAGTCGCAGACATATCCGATTTCATCAATGTCACTGATGTTAAAATATTCACAGACATCATAGATGTCACTGAGATCATTGATGTCACAATATTCATAAACGACAGAGATGTCACTGATGTCACAATAATCAGAGATGTTACAGATGTCACTGATGTCACAATAGTCACAGACAACATAGATGTCACTGACGTCACAGTAGTCACGGATGTCACAGATTTATCAGATTTTTCTGATGTCGGACTTCACAGATGTCACACTTCACAGACGTCACACACGTCACTGAAGTAAAAATAGTCAAAGAAATTGGAGATTTCACAGATGTCACTAATGTCAGAATAATGTCCAAGATATCCTAGATGTCACTGCTGTCAAAATAGTCACTGATGTCACAGACTTCACAGATATCACAGTAGTCACATATGTCTCAGAGGTCACTGAATTGAAAATAGTAACAAATGTCAAAAATATTACTGGTGTTACAATACTCACAGTCTTCACAGCTCTCACTGATGTCACAATAGTCAGAGACGTCACAGATATCAGTGATGTCACAATCATCACAGACATCACAGAGGTTAGATATATCACTGATGTCAAAAGAGTATCACATGTCTACAGATTTCACAGAAGTTGCTTATGTCATAGGAGCCACTGGCGATACAGATTTCACAGATGTCATAGGAGTCACAGATGTCAAAGATTTCAAAGATGTTACTGGTGTAACAGTAGTCAATGATAAAATAGATATCACTGATGTCACAGTAGTCACAGGCGTGATAGATGTCACTGAGTTTACAAGAGTGACAGACGTCACAGATGTTACCTATGTTACTGATAGAACAATAGTCACAGATGTCAGAGATGTCACTGATGTAACAAAAGTCAAAGACATCGAGGATGTCACAGAGATCAGAGATGTCACAACAGTCACGGATGTCACAAATGTCACTGATGTCACAATAGTCACAGAAATAAGAGATTTCACAGATGTCAGTAAAGTCAGAATAGTCAAAGACGTCATAGATGTCATGATGTCAAAATAGTCTCTGATGTCACGGATGTCACTGATGTCATAATAGTCAAAGAAATCAAAGATGTCACAGATATCAGTGATGTCACAATAATCACAGACATAACAGCTTTCACTAATGTCCCTGACCTTACAATAATCACACATGTGACTGTTATCAGAATAATCAGAGACGTCACAGATATCAGTGATGTCAAAATAATCACTGCCACAATAGCCACAGAAGTAACAGATGTCACTGATGTCACAATAGTCACAGACAACATAGACGTCATTGATGTCAAGGTAGCCACAGATGTCACAGATTTCACAGATGTTACTGACGTCACAGAAGTTGCAGATGCCATAGAAGTCACTGATGTAACAATAGTCTCAGATAGATATGTAACAGATGTCACTAAGTAAACAACTGTCACAGACAACATAGATGTAACTGATGTCAAAATAGTCACTGATGTCACAGATGTCACAGGTCTCACCGATATCACAATAGTCACAGACATCACAGACATCACAGTCATTAGATATGTTGCCGATGTCACTGATGTCACAATAGTAACAGATGTCACTGATGTCACAATAGTAACAGACGTCACAAGTGTCAGTGATGTCACAATTGTCACATACTTCACAGATGTCACATATATCAAGGATGTGACACTAGTTACAGATGTCACAAATGTCACTGATGTCAAAATAGTCACAGATGCCACAGACATCACAAATATCACTGATGTCACAATACTCACAGCCATCATGGCTGTCACTGATGTCACAATAGTCACAGATATCACAGATGTCACTGGTGTCACGATAGTCGTAAAAACATAGATGTCACTGACGTCACAATAGTCACAGATATCAGAGATTACACAGACGTCACTGACGTTACAGTAGTCACAGATGTCACAAATGTAAGAATGATTACACAGATGTCACTGATGTAAGAAGGGTCAGAAACTTCAGAGATGTCACAGATGTCATTAATGTCAAAATAGTCACTGATGTCACAGATTTCACAGATGTCACAATAGTCACAGATGTCTGAGATGTCACTGATGTTGCAATGGTCACAGACATCACAGATGTCACAGATATCAGTAATGTCACAAAGCCATAGACATCACAGATGTCACAGATGTCACTGATGTAGCAATAGTCTATGAAGTCAAATATATCACTGATGTCACAGTAGTCACCTACATCACAAACGTTACAGATACCAGTAACCACAACAGTCATGGATGTCACAGATGTCACTGATGTCACAATAGTCACAGACATCTCAGATGCCACTGATGCCACTGATGTCACTGATGTCACAGTAGTCAGATGCGTGAGAGGTATCACTGATTTCACAATAGTAACCAACACCACATATGTCGCTGATATCACAATAGTCACAGATGTCACAGATTTCACAGACGTCATTGATGTCACAATAATCACAGACAAAATCGATGTCGCTGATGTCACAATAGTCAAAATGTCTACAGATTTCACAGATGTCACTGATGTCACAGTAGTCACAGAAACATAGATGTCACTGATGTCACCGTATTCGTAGATGTAACAGATTTCACTTGTCACTTACGTCACAATAGTAACCGACATTACAGTTGTCAAAGACGTAATAGATGTCACTGATGTCAGAATAGTAACAGGTGTCACACATGTCACAGACTTCACAGACGTCACAGATGCAACTGATGTCCCAAAAGTCACAGACATCAGAGATTTCACAGATGTCACACTCTTCATGGATGCCGCAGATGACACTGATGTCACAATTGTCACAGATGCCACAGTCATCACAAATGTCACTGATGGCACAATCATCACAGATGTCACTGATGCCACTGCTGTAACAATAGTTACAAGATAACACATACCACCAATGTCACAGTGATCACAGGCATGACAGATGTCACTGAAATAACAATAAGAAAAGATGTCACATGTCAATGGTGTCAAAATCCTCACAAATTTCAAAGACATCACTGATGTTACTGATGTCACCATTGTCACAGATATCTCTGATTTCACAAGTCACAGATGTCACAGATTTCACCGATGTCACATGTGTAACAGTAGTCACAGACAAGATAGTTGTCACTGAGTTCACAATAGCACAGAAGTATACAGATTTCACAGATGTCACTGATGTTATAGTAGTCAAAGTCATGACAGATATCACTGAGATCAGAAGAGTAGCAGATGTCACAGAGATCACGGATGTCACTGATGTCACAATAGTCAAAGACATCAGAGATGTCAGAGATGTCACTAATGTCAGAATAGCCAAAGACACCATAGATGTCACTGACGTCAAAATAGTCACTTATGTCACAGATGTCACTGATGTCACGATAGTCACAGAGATCACGGATGTCACCGATGTCACAATAGTAAAAGAAATAAAAAACCTCACAGATATCAGTGGTGTGACAAAAGTCACAGATGTCACAATGCCCAGAGATGTTACATGTCACTGATGTAACAATAGTCACAGACATCAGAGATGTAAGAGATGTCAATATTGTCAAAATAGTCACAGACATCACTGATGTCACATATGTCATTGATGTCACAATAGTCATAGGCATCACAGACATCACTTACCAGTGTTGTCATAATAGTCACCGACGTCAAAAATGCCAGTGATGTAACTGATGTCACAATAGTCACGGAAGTAACAGATATCAGTTATGTCACAATAGTAACAGGCATCACAGATGAAAGAGATGTCACTGATATCACAAGAGTAACAGACGTCAGAGATGTCACTGATGTCACAGTAGTCACAGATATAAAAGACGTCACAGATATAAAAGACGTCACAGATATAGATGTAACTTATGTCAAAGTAGTTACAGATGTCACAGAAGTCACAGATATCACTGATGTTACAATGGTCACAGACATAAGAGGTTTCACTAATGTCACTGATGTTGCAATATTCAGAAGACGTCACAGAAGACACAGATGTCAATGATGTCATAATAGTCAGAGACATCACAGATATCAGTGATGTCAAAATAGTCACGGACTTCACAGATGTTAGCCATGTCAAAATAGTCACAGATGTCCCTGATGTAACAGTAGTCACAGACATCATTGATGTTATAGGTGTCACTGATGTCACAATAGTCACTGATGTAACAGACTTCAGAGATGTCACTGATGTCACAATAGTAAAAGATGTAACAGGTATCGCTGATGTCATAGTAATCACATATATCACAGACGTCTCCGGTATCAGTGATGTCACAATAGTCACGGACGTCACTGAAGTCACTGAAGACAAAATAGTCACAGATATCGTGGTTTTAACAATAGTCACAGATGTCAAATAACAGATGTTACTGATGTCACTGATGTAAAAATAGTCACAGACAAGAAGGATGTAACAGGTCTAAATAGTCAAAGATGTCACAGAGGTGAAAGATGTCACTGATGTCACAGTAGTCGCAGACATATCCGATTTCATCAATGTCACTGATGTTAAAATATTCACAGACATCATAGATGTCACTGAGATCATTGATGTCACAATATTCATAAACGACAGAGATGTCACTGATGTCACAATAATCAGAGATGTTACAGATGTCACTGATGTCACAATAGTCACAGACAACATAGATGTCACTGACGTCACAGTAGTCACGGATGTCACAGATTTATCAGATTTTTCTGATGTCGGACTTCACAGATGTCACACTTCACAGACGTCACACACGTCACTGAAGTAAAAATAGTCAAAGAAATTGGAGATTTCACAGATGTCACTAATGTCAGAATAATGTCCAAGATATCCTAGATGTCACTGCTGTCAAAATAGTCACTGATGTCACAGACTTCGCAGATATCACAGTAGTCACATATGTCTCAGAGGTCACTGAATTGAAAATAGTAACAAATGTCAAAAATATTACTGGTGTTACAATACTCACAGTCTTCACAGCTCTCACTGATGTCACAATAGTCAGAGACGTCACAGATATCAGTGATGTCACAATCATCACAGACATCACAGAGGTTAGATATATCACTGATGTCAAAAGAGTATCACATGTCTACAGATTTCACAGAAGTTGCTTATGTCATAGGGGTCACTGGCGATACAGATTTCACAGATGTCATAGGAGTCACAGATGTCAAAGATTTCAAAGATGTTACTGGTGTAACAGTAGTCAATGATAAAATAGATATCACTGATGTCACAGTAGTCACAGGCGTGATAGATGTCACTGAGTTTACAAGAGTGACAGACGTCACAGATGTTACCTATGTTACTGATAGAACAATAGTCACAGATGTCAGAGATGTCACTGATGTAACAAAAGTCAAAGACATCGAGGATGTCACAGAGATCAGAGATGTCACAACAGTCACGGATGTCACAAATGTCACTGATGTCACAATAGTCACAGAAATAAGAGATTTCACAGATGTCAGTAAAGTCAGAATAGTCAAAGACGTCATAGACGTCATGATGTCAAAATAGTCTCTGATGTCACGGATGTCACTGATGTCATAATAGTCAAAGAAATCAAAGATGTCACAGATATCAGTGATGTCACAATAATCACAGGCATAACAGCTTTCACTAATGTCCCTGACCTTACAATAATCACACATGTGACTGTTATCAGAATAATCAGAGACGTCACAGATATCAGTGATGTCAAAATAATCACTGCCACAATAGCCACAGAAGTAACAGATGTCACTGATGTCACAATAGTCACAGACAACATAGACGTCATTGATGTCAAGGTAGCCACAGATGTCACAGATTTCACAGATGTTACTGACGTCACAGAAGTTGCAGATGCCATAGAAGTCACTGATGTAACAATAGTCTCAGATAGATATGTAACAGATGTCACTAAGTAAACAACTGTCACAGACAACATAGATGTAACTGATGTCAAAATAGTCACTGATGTCACAGATGTCACAGGTCTCACCGATATCACAATAGTCACAGACATCACAGACGTCACAGTCATTAGATATGTCGCCGATGTCACTGGTGTCACAATAGTAACAGATGTCACTGATGTCACAATAGTAACAGACGTCATAGATGTCACCGATATCACAATAGTCACAGACATCACAGACGTCACAGTCATTAGATATGTCGCCGATGTCACTGATGTCACAATAGTAACAGCTGTCACTGATGTCACAATTGTAACAGACGTCACAAGTGTCAGTGATGTCACAATTGTCACATACTTCACAGATGTCACATATATCAAGGATGTGACACTAGTTACAGATGTCACAAATGTCACTGATGTCAAAATAGTCACAGATGCCACAGACATCACAAATATCACTGATGTCACAATACTCACAGCCATCATGGCTGTCACTGATGTCACAATAGTCACAGATATCACAGATGTCACCGGTGTCACGATAGTCGTAAAAACATAGATGTCACTGACGTCACAATAGTCACAGATATCAGAGATTACACAGACGTCACTGACGTTACAGTAGTCACAGATGTCACAAATGTAAGAATGATTACACAGATGTCACTGATGTAAGAAGGGTCAGAAACTTCAGAGATGTCACAGATGTCATTAATGTCAAAATAGTCACTGATGTCACAGATTTCACAGATGTCACAATAGTCACAGATGTCTGAGATGTCACTGATGTTGCAATGGTCACAGACATCACAGATGTCACAGATATCAGTAATGTCACAAAGCCATAGACATCACAGATGTCACAGATGTCACTGATGTAGCAATAGTCTACGAAGTCAAAGATATCACTGATGTCACAGTAGTCACCTACATCACAAACGTTACAGATACCAGTAACCACAACAGTCATGGATGTCACAGATGTCACTGATGTCACAATAGTCACAGACATCTCAGATGCCACTGATGCCACTGATGTCACTGATGTCACAGTAGTCAGATGCGTGAGAGGTATCACTGATTTCACAATAGTAACCAACATCACATATGTCGCTGATATCACAATAGTCACAGATGTCACAGATTTCACAGACGTCATTGATGTCACAATAATCACAGACAAAATCGATGTCGCTGATGTCACAATAGTCAAAATGTCTACAGATTTCACAGATGTCACTGATGTCACAGTAGTCACAGAAACATAGATGTCACTGATGTCACCGTATTCGTAGATGTAACAGATTTCACTTGTCACTTACGTCACAATAGTAACCGACATTACAGTTGTCAAAGACGTAATAGATGTCACTGATGTCAGAATAGTAATAGGTGTCACACATGTCACAGACTTCACAGACGTCACAGACGCAACTGATGTCCCAAAAGTCACAGACATCGGAGATTTCACAGATGTCACACTCTTCATGGATGCCGCAGATGACACTGATGTCACAATTGTCACAGATGCCACAGTCATCACAAATGTCACTGATGGCACAATCATCACAGATGTCAGTGATGCCACTGCTGTAACAATAGTTACAAGATAACACATACCACCAATGTCACAGTGATCACAGGCATGACAGATGTCACTGAAATAACAATAAGAAAAGATGTCACATGTCAATGGTGTCAAAATCCTCACAAATTTCAAAGACATCACTGATGTTACTGATGTCACCATTGTCACAGATATCTCTGATTTCACAAGTCACAGATGTCACAGATTTCACCGATGTCACATGTGTAACAGTAGTCACAGACAAGATAGTTGTCACTGAGTTCACAATAGCACAGAAGTATACAGATTTCACAGATGTCACTGATGTTATAGTAGTCAAAGTCATGACAGATATCACTGAGATCAGAAGAGTAGCAGATGTCACAGAGATCACGGATGTCACTGATGTCACAATAGTCAAAGACATCAGAGATGTCAGAGATGTCACTAATGTCAGAATAGCCAAAGACACCATAGATGACACTGACGTCAAAATAGTCACTTATGTCACAGATGTCACTGATGTCACGATAGTCACAGAGATCACGGATGTCACCGATGTCACCATAGTAAAAGAAATAAAAAACCTCACAGATATCAGTGGTGTGACAAAAGTCACAGATGTCACAATGCCCAGAGATGTTACATGTCACTGATGTAACAATAGTCACAGACATCAGAGATGTAAGAGATGTCAATATTGTCAAAATAGTCACAGACATCACTGATGTCACATATGTCATTGATGTCACAATAGTCATAGGCATCACAGACATCACTTACCAGTGTTGTCATAATAGTCACCGACGTCAAAAATGCCAGTGATGTAACTGATGTCACAACAGTCACGGAAGTAACAGATATCAGTTATGTCACAATAGTAACAGGCATCACAGATGAAAGAGATGTCACTGATATCACAAGAGTAACAGACGTCAGAGATGTCACTGATGTCACAGTAGTCACAGATATAAAAGACGTCACAGATATAAAAGACGTCACAGATATAGATGTAACTTATGTCAAAGTAGTTACAGATGTCACAGAAGTCACAGATATCACTGATGTTACAATGGTCACAGACATAAGAGGTTTCACTAATGTCACTGATGTTGCAATATTCAGAAGACGTCACAGAAGACACAGATGTCAATGATGTCATAATAGTCAGAGACATCACAGATATCAGTGATGTCAAAATAGTCACGGACTTCACAGATGTTAGCCATGTCAAAATAGTCACAGATGTCCCTGATGTAACAGTAGTCACAGACATCATTGATGTTATAGGTGTCACTGATGTCACAATAGTCACTGATGTAACAGACTTCAGAGATGTCACTGATGTCACAATAGTAAAAGATGTAACAGGTATCGCTGATGTCATAGTAATCACATATATCACAGACGTCTCCGGTATCAGTGATGTCACAATAGTCACGGACGTCACTGAAGTCACTGAAGACAAAATAGTCACAGATATCGTGGTTTTAACAATAGTCACAGATGTCAAATAACAGATGTTACTGATGTCACTGATGTAAAAATAGTCACAGACAAGAAGGATGTAACAGGTCTAAATAGTCAAAGATGTCACAGAGGTGAAAGATGTCACTGATGTCACAGTAGTCGCAGACATATCCGATTTCATCAATGTCACTGATGTTAAAATATTCACAGACATCATAGATGTCACTGAGATCATTGATGTCACAATATTCATAAACGACAGAGATGTCACTGATGTCACAATAATCAGAGATGTTACAGATGTCACTGATGTCACAATAGTCACAGACAACATAGATGTCACTGACGTCACAGTAGTCACGGATGTCACAGATTTATCAGATTTTTCTGATGTCGGACTTCACAGATGTCACACTTCACAGACGTCACACACGTCACTGAAGTAAAAATAGTCAAAGAAATTGGAGATTTCACAGATGTCACTAATGTCAGAATAATGTCCAAGATATCCTAGATGTCACTGCTGTCAAAATAGTCACTGATGTCACAGACTTCACAGATATCACAGAATCACAGAATAACCAGGTTGGAAGAGACCCACCGGATCGTCAAGTCCAACCATTCCCACCAATCCCTAAATCATGCCCCTAAGCACCTCATCCACTC
>JAUNZM010001808.1:0-20633 GCA_033459285.1 Clamator glandarius
CTTGCAGCGAGACGGGACGAGGCGAAGATTTGGGGGTCAGGATGCGGCCAGGTGAAGATTTGGGGTCAGGGAATGCAGCAGGTGAAGATATTGTGGGTGAGGGGTGCAGCAGGGTGAGGATTTGGGGGTGAGGGATGCAGCAGGTGAAGATTTTTGGGGGTGAGGGGTGCAGCAGGTGAGGATTTGGGGGGTGAGAGGATGCAGCAGGTGAGGATTTGGGGTGAGGGATGCAGCAGGTGAGGATTTGGGGGGTGAGGGATGCAGCAGGTGAAGATATTCGGGCTGAGGGGTGCAGCAGGTGAGGATTTGGGGGGTCGAGGGATGCAGCAGGTGAGGATTTGGGGGTGAGGGATGCAGCAGGTGAGGATTTGGGGGTGAGGGGATGCAGCAGGTGAGGATTTGGGGGTGAGGGATGCAGCAGGTGAGGATTTGGGGGCTGAGGGGTGCAGCAGGTGAGGATTTGGGGGGTGAGGGGTGCAGCAGGTGAGGATTTGGGGGGTGAGGGATGCAGCAGGTGAGGATTTGGGGGTGAGAGATGCAGCAGGTGAGGATTTGGGGGGTGAGGGGTGCAGCAGGTGAGGATTTGGGGGGTGAGGGATGCAGCAGGTGAGGATTTGGGGGGTGAGAGATGCAGCAGGTGAGGATTTGGGGGTGAGGGATGCAGCAGGTGAGGATTTGGGGGTGAGGGATGCAGCAGGTGAGGATTTGGGGGGTGAGGGGTGCAGCAGGTGAGGATTTGGGGGTGAGAGATGCAGCAGGTGAGGATTTGGGGGGTGAGGGATGCAGCAGGTGAGGATTTGGGGGTGAGGGGTGCAGCAGGTGAGGATTTGGGGGTGAGGGGTGCAGCAGGTGAGGATTTGGGGGGTGAGGGGTGCAGTAGGTGAGGATTTGGGGGTGAGAGATGCAGCAGGTGAGGATTTGGGGGGTGAGGGGTGCAGCAGGTGAGGATTTGGGGGGTGAGGGATGCAGCAGGTGAGGATTTGGGGGTGAGAGATGCAGCAGGTGAGGATTTGGGGGGTGAGGGGTGCAGCAGGTGAGGATTTGGGGGGTGAGGGATGCAGCAGGTGAGGATTTGGGGGGTGAGAGATGCAGCAGGTGAGGATTTGGGGGTGAGGGATGCAGCAGGTGAGGATTTGGGGGTGAGGGATGCAGCAGGTGAGGATTTGGGGGGTGAGGGGTGCAGCAGGTGAGGATTTGGGGGTGAGAGATGCAGCAGGTGAGGATTTGGGGGGTGAGGGATGCAGCAGGTGAGGATTTGGGGGTGAGGGGTGCAGCAGGTGAGGATTTGGGGGTGAGGGGTGCAGCAGGTGAGGATTTGGGGGGTGAGGGGTGCAGTAGGTGAGGATTTGGGGGTGAGAGATGCAGCAGGTGAGGATTTGGGGGGTGAGGGGTGCAGCAGGTGAGGATTTGGGGGTGAGAGATGCAGCAGGTGAGGATTTTGGGGTGAGGGGTGCAGCAGGTGAGGATTTGGGGGTGAGAGATGCAGCAGGTGAGGATTTGGGGGGTGAGGGGTGCAGTAGGTGAGGATTTGGGGGTGAGGGGTGCAGCAGGTGAGGATTTGGGGGTGAGGGATGCAGCAGGTGAGGATTTGGGGGGTGAGGGGTGCAGCAGGTGAGGATTTGGGGGGTGAGGGATGCAGCAGGTGAGGATTTGGGGGTGAGAGATGCAGCAGGTGAGGATTTGGGGGGTGAGGGGTGCAGCAGGTGAGGATTTGGGGGTGAGAGATGCAGCAGGTGAGGATTTTGGGGTGAGGGGTGCAGCAGGTGAGGATTTGGGGGTGAGAGATGCAGCAGGTGAGGATTTGGGGGGTGAGGGGTGCAGTAGGTGAGGATTTGGGGGTGAGGGGTGCAGCAGGTGAGGATTTGGGGGTGAGGGATGCAGCAGGTGAGGATTTGGGGGTGAGGGATGCAGCAGGTGAGGATTTGGGGGGTGAGGGGTGCAGCAGGTGAGGATTTGGGGGGTGAGGGGTGCAGCAGGTGAGGATTTGGGGGTGAGAGATGCAGCAGGTGAGGATTTGGGGGTGAGGGGTGCAGCAGGTGAGGATTTGGGGGGTGAGGGGTGCAGCAGGTGAGGATTTGGGGGTGAGGGATGCAGCAGGTGAGGATTTGGGGGTGAGGGCTGCAGCAGGTGAGGATTTGGGGGGTGAGGGGTGCAGCAGGTGAGGATTTGGGGGGTGAGGGGTGCAGCAGGTGAGGATTTGGGGGTGAGGGGTGCAGCAGGTGAGGATTTGGGGGTGAGGGGTGCAGCAGGTGAGGATTTGGGGGGTGAGGGGTGCAGCAGGTGAGGATTTGGGGGGTGAGGGATGCAGCAGGTGAGGATTTGGGGGTGAGGGGTGCAGCAGGTGAGGATTTGGGGGGTGAGAGATGCAGCAGGTGAGGATTTGGGGGTGAGAGATGCAGCAGGTGAGGATTTGGGGGGTGAGAGATGCAGCAGGTGAGGATTTGGGGGGTGAGAGATGCAGCAGGTGAGGATTTGGGGGTGAGAGGTGCAGCAGGTGAGGATTTGGGGGGTGAGGGATGCAGCAGGTGAGGATTTGGGGGTGAGGGATGCAGCAGGTGAGGATTTGGGGGTGAGAGATGCAGCAGGTGAGGATTTGGGGGGTGAGGGATGCAGCAGGTGAGGATTTGGGGGGTGAGGGGTGCAGCAGGTGAGGATTTGGGGGGTGAGGGGTGCAGCAGGTGAGGATTTGGGGGTGAGGGGTGCAGCAGGTGAGGATTTGGGGGGTGAGAGGTGCAGCAGGTGAGGATTTGGGGGTGAGGGATGCAGCAGGTGAGGATTTGGGGGTGAGGGATGCAGCAGGTGAGGATTTGGGGGTGAGAGATGCAGCAGGTGAGGATTTGGGGGTGAGAGATGCAGCAGGTGAGGATTTGGGGGGTGAGGGATGCAGCAGGTGAGGATTTGGGGGGTGAGGGGTGCAGCAGGTGAGGATTTGGGGGGTGAGGGGTGCAGCAGGTGAGGATTTGGGGGTGAGGGGTGCAGCAGGTGAGGATTTGGGGGGTGAGAGGTGCAGCAGGTGAGGATTTGGGGGTGAGGGATGCAGCAGGTGAGGATTTGGGGGTGAGGGATGCAGCAGGTGACGATTTGGGGGTGAGAGATGCAGCAGGTGAGGATTTGGGGGTGAGGGGTGCAGCAGATGAGGATTTGGGGGTGAGAGATGCAGCAGGTGAGGATTTGGGGGTGAGGGGTGCAGCAGGTGAGGATTTGGGGGGTGAGGGGTGCAGCAGGTGAGGATTTGGGGGTGAGGGATGCAGCAGGTGAGGATTTGGGGGTGAGAGATGCAGCAGGTGAGGATTTGGGGGTGAGGGGTGCAGCAGGTGAGGATTTGGGGGTGAGGGATGCAGCAGGTGAGGATTTGGGGGTGAGAGATGCAGCAGGTGAGGATTTGGGGGTGAGGGATGCAGCAGGTGAGGATTTGGGGGTGAGAGATGCAGCAGGTGAGGATTTGGGGGTGAGAGATGCAGCAGGTGAGGATTTGGGGGTGAGGGATGCAGCAGGTGAGGATTTGGGGGGTGAGGGGTGCAGCAGGTGAGGATTTGGGGGGTGAGGGATGCAGCAGGTGAGGATTTGGGGGGTGAGAGATGCAGCAGGTGAGGATTTGGGGGGTGAGGGGTGCAGCAGGTGAGGATTTGGGGGTGAGAGATGCAGCAGGTGAGGATTTGGGGGTGAGAGATGCAGCAGGTGAGGATTTGGGGGGTGAGGGGTGCAGCAGGTGAGGATTTGGGGGGTGAGGGGTGCAGCAGGTGAGGATTTGGGGGTGAGAGATGCAGCAGGTGACGATTTGGGGGTGAGAGATGCAGCAGGTGAGGATTTGGGGGTGAGAGATGCAGCAGGTGAGGATTTGGGGGGTGAGGGGTGCAGCAGGTGAGGATTTGGGGGGTGAGAGATGCAGCAGGTGAGGATTTGGGGGGTGAGAGATGCAGCAGGTGAGGATTTGGGGGGTGAGGGGTGCAGCAGGTGAGGATTTGGGGGTGAGAGATGCAGCAGGTGAGGATTTGGGGGTGAGGGGTGCAGCGGGGCGAGGATTCGGGGTTCGGGGGTGCTGCCCGCTCACGATCTCGTCCTCCAGGTCGCGGTTGAACTGAAGCTGCTCCTTGGAGGCGAGGAGCTTGCGGCGTCGCTCGCGCAGCGGCTCCCGCAGGGCCTCGAACTGCTCCTCCAGGGCTCGGAGCTGGCCCAGCACCTCGGCCGCGTCCCGCCGGCTCAGGGCCTGCGCCCGCAGCGCCGCCACCTCCTTCTCCCGCAGCGCCGCCTGCTTCTCCAGCACCTGCGCCGGCTCACCCGCGTGTGTCCCCTGCACCCCAATCCTGCGTCCCCTGCGCCCCAATCCTGTGTCCCCTGCACCCCAATCCTGTGTCCCCTGCGCCCCAATCCCGCGTCCCCTGCACCCCAATCCTGCGTCCCCTGCGCCCCAATCCCGCGTCCCCTGCGCCCCAATCCTGCGTCCCCTGCGCCCCAATCCTGCATCCCCTGCACCCCAATCCTGCGTCCCCTGCGCCCCAATCCCGTATCCCCTGCGCCCCAATCCTGCATCCCCTGCGCCCCAATCCTGCATCCCCTGCGCCCCAATCCTGCGTCCCCTGCGCCCCAATCCTGCATCCCCTGCGCCCCAATCCCGCGTCCCCTGCGCCCCAATCCTGCATCCCCTGCGCCCCAATCCTGCATCCCCTGCGCCCCAATCCTGCGTCCCCTGCACCCCAATCCCGCGTCCCCTGCACCCCAATCCCGCGTCCCCTGCGCCCCAATCCCGCGTCCCCTGCACCCCAATCCTGCGTCCCCTGCACCCCAATCCCGCGTCCCCTGCGCCCCAAACCTGCATCCCCTGCGCCCCAATCCTGCGTCCCCTGCGCCCCAATCCCGCGTCCCCTGCGCCCCAATCCCGCGACCCCTGCACCCCAATCCTGCGTCCCCTGCACCCCAATCCTGCGTCCCCTGCACCCCAATCCCGTATCCCCTGCGCCCCAATCCTGCGTCCCCTGCGCCCCAATCCCGCGTCCCCTGCGCCCCAATCCTGCGTCCCCTGCACCCCAATCCCGCGTCCCCTGCACCCCAATCCTGCATCCCCTGCGCCCCAATCCTGCGTCCCCTGCACCCCAATCCCGTATCCCCTGCGCCCCAATCCTGCGTCCCCTGCACCCCAATCCCGTATCCCCTGCGCCCCAATCCTGCGTCCCCTGCGCCCCAATCCCGCGTCCCCTGCGCCCCAATCCTGCGTCCCCTGCACCCCAATCCCGCGTCCCCTGCACCCCAATCCTGCATCCCCTGCGCCCCAATCCTGCGTCCCCTGCACCCCAATCCCGTATCCCCTGCGCCCCAATCCTGCATCCCCTGCGCCCCAATCCCGTGTCCCCTGCGCCCCAATCCCGTGTCCCCTGCACCCCAATCCCGCGTCCCCTGCGCCCCAATCCCGTGTCCCCTGCGCCCCAATCCTGTATTCCCTGCACCCCAATCCCGTATCCCCTGCCCCCCAATCCCTCATCCCCTGCTCCCCAATCCTGCATCCCCATCTCCTGCCCCCCAATCCCGCCCCCCGTGCCCCCCAATCCCGCCCCCCGTGCCCCCCAATCCCTCATCCCCATCTCCTGCCCCCCAATCCCGCCTCCCGTGCCCCCAATCCCGCCTCCCGTGCCCCCCAATCCCGCCCCCCGTGCCCCCCAATCCCTCATCCCCTGCCCCCCAATCCCTCATCCCCATCTCCTGCCCCCCAATCCCTCATCCCCTGCCCCCCAATCCCTCATCCCCTGCGCCCCAATCCCTCATCCCCATCTCCTGCCCCCCAATCCCGCCCCCCGTGCCCCCCAATCCCGCCCCCCGTGCCCCCCAATCCCTCATCCCCATCTCGTGCCCCCCAATCCCGCCCCCCGTGCCCCCCAATCCCTCATCCCCTGCCCCCCAATCCCGCATCCCCATCTCCTGCCCCCCAATGCCGCCCCCCGTGCCCCCCAATCCCGCGCGCTGCTCCGGCCGGGCGGGCACCTGCTGTTTGTTGAGGAGGATGTTGGCGCCGGTGAGGTGGCTGCCGTAGCCGTCGTGGCGCAGCTGGGCGCGGACGCCCTCCAGCCAGGCCCGCAGCGCCGCGCACGACTGGGCGCAGAGCTCGGCGCGATGGGCCTCGAAGAGCCGCCGCGCCTTGGCGCGCGTCGTGGCCTCCAGCTCCTCCCACAGCGCCCGCAGCTCCGACAGCTTCTCCGTCGCCACCGGAGCCAACTCCGGCTTCGCCGACGCCAGCTGCTGCCCGTCCTGCGGGCAAACGGGGATGAGGGGGGATGCGGCGACCGGGGGCCCCGCGGCCTCCCCGGCAGCGTCCCGCGCTCCCACCTTCTCCATCTTGTCCAGCCACCCCCGGTTGGCGGCCAGCTCGGCGGCGAAGGCCTCGTGCTTCTGCCACTTGGAGTGCAGGTTCCGCGCCTCCTCGTAGGAAACGTCCTGAGCCGTCAGCATCTTCTCGTTGATCCAGAGTGTGAGCTGCCGCGGGAGCGGGGATGGGGCTCTTACGGATCCCATCCGTCCATCATCCCTTCTCCGTCCATCGCCAGCCCATCCATCCCATCCCTTCTCCATCCATCCCGTCCCGTCCCGTCCCGTCCCGTCCCATGCCATCCCGTCCCATCCCATCCCATCCATCCCATCCCTTCTCCATCCATCCCATCCCGTCCCATCCCGTCCCATCCCATCCCATCCCGTCCCATCCCATCCCATCCCATCCCATCCCATCCCATCCCATCCCATCCCATCCCATCCCATCCCATCCCATCCCGTCCCGTCCCGTCCCGTCCCATCCCATCCCATCCCGTCCCGTCCCGTCCCATCCCATCCCATCCCATTCCCATCCCATCCCATCCCATCCCATCCCATCCCATCCCATCCCATCCCATCCCATCCCTTCTCCATCCATCCCACCCCATCCCATCCCGTCCCGTCCCATCCCATCCCATCCATCCATCCCTTCTCCATCCATCCCATCTCCATCTCCATCTCCATCTCCATCCCCATCTCCATCCCCATCCCCATCCCCATCCCCATCCCCATCTCCATCTCCATCTCCATCTCCATCTCCATCCCCATCCCCATCCCCATCCCCATCTCCATCTCCATCCCCATCCCCATCCCCATCCCCATCCCCATCTCCATCTCCATCCCCATCCCCATCCCCATCTCCATCCCCATCTCCATCTCCATCTCCATCCCCATCTCCATCTCCATCTCCATCTCCATCCCCATCCCCATCTCCATCTCCATCCCCATCTCCATCCCCATCTCCATCTCCATCTCCATCCCCATCTCCATCCCCATCCCCATCTCCATCTCCATCTCCATCCCCATCTCCATCCCCATCTCCATCCCCATCTCCATCCCTCCATCCCCATCTCTCCATCTCCATCTCCATCCCCATCTCTCCATCCCCATCCCCATCCCCATCTCCATCCCCATCTCCATCCCCATCTCCATCTCCATCTCTCCATCTCCATCCCCATCTCCATCCCCATCTCCATCTCCATCCCCATCTCCATCTCCATCCCCATCCCCATCCCCATCTCCATCCCCATCTCCATCCCCATCTCCATCTCCATCTCCATCCCCATCCCCATCCCCATCTCCATCTCCATCTCCATCCCCATCCCCATCTCCATCTCCATCCCCATCTCCATCCCCATCTCCATCTCCATCCCCATCTCCATCCCCATCCCCATCCCCATCTCCATCCCCATCTCCATCCCCATCCCCATCTCCATCTCCATCTCCATCCCCATCTCCATCCCCATCTCCATCTCCATCTCCATCTCCATCTCCATCTTCATCCCCATCCCCATCCCCATCCCCATCCCCATCCCCATCTCCATCTCCATCCCATAATCCCATAATCCCATAATCCCATAATCCCATAATCCCAGCCCTCTCACCTCCTGCCCGTCCTGCAGGAACCGCTGCAGCTCCCAGTTATCCCGCAGCCGCTCCAGCAGCTCCTGCGCCGCCTCCCGGTTCCTCCGGTGCCTGCGCCAAGGGCCGGCGGTGAGGGCCGAGCCGGGAACGCCGGATCCCGTCGCCGGCACGGGGCTCCCTCACCTTCTCTCCACGGAATCCACCGTCTCCTGCACCTTCTCGGCGTGGACGTTGCCCTCGGCTACCAGCTTGCGCCCGGTGGCCACCAGGCCCTGCACGCGCTCCCCGGTGGCTTCCACGGTGGCCAGGAAATCCTCGTGCTTCTTGACGGCGGCTTCGGCTCCCGCCAGCGTTCCCGGCTTCTCCGTGTGGGACAGGCCGTACTCCTGCGGGAGCAGCGCACCGGGGCTCGGCGCCGCGCCCTCTCCCGGCGCGGCCCTCCCGCTCGGGCTCTCGCGGCTCACCTGGGTGCTGAGCGCTCCCTCCAGCTGCTCGGCGTCGCGCAGGAAGAGCCGGAAGGCCAGGGCCTGCGCCAGGAGCTGGCGCCGGTTCTCCCACATCCTCGCCAGCTCCTCCCAGCCCGTGTCCAGCGCCTCCAGGCGCTGCCGCAGGAACAGGTGCCGCGCGTCGCCGCCCTCCGGCATCACCTCGCGGCCCGCGGCCCGCGCCGAGCGGTAGTCGTCGCCGTAGTGGGCGATCTCCTTGCGGATGCTCTCGTGCTGGCTCAGCAGCCGCTCGGCTTCGGCCAGGGTGGCCGGCACGTCTTCGGAAGCCACGGCCGTCTGGGTGCGGGACAGCCACGCCTGGAAGGCCGCCAGGTCCCGCAGGAGGCCTTGCAGCTTGCTGGCCTCTCCCAGCGACTCCTCGCGGCGCCGCAAGCTGCCGCAGAGCTCGTCCCACACCGCTTCGATCCCCGAGAGCCGAGACAGGATTCCCGGCTCTCGCTCGGCGTGTCCGGCCACCAGCTTCTCCGCCTCGGCCCGCAGTTCCCGGACCTTGCCCTGGATGGCTTCCAGGTCGCGCTCGACGCCCGAGAGCTTGCGCTGCAGGGCCGTGACGCCCGCCAGGTCGTTCCCCAGCCCTTGCGTCGACTCGATCACCTTCGTCTTCTCCCGCATCCAGGCCGTGGTCTCGTCGCATTCCAGGTGGAAGTTCTGGATGGTCAGCGCCGACGTCAGCGCCTCCTTCTTCTGCTCGGCCAGCGCCCGGAACCGCTCCCACCTGCGAGGCAGCGCGGTCAGGGTGCGGCCGGAGGACCCAGAACCACCCGGAGAACCCGGACCTGCCTGGAGAAACCGTCCCAGCCCGGAGAACCCAGCCCAGCCTGCAGGATCCCAGCCTGGAGAACCTATCCCAGCATGGGGAACCCGTCCAAGCCTGGAGAACCCAGCCCTGTCTGGAGGATCCAAGCCTGGAGAACCCATTCCAACCTCAGGAACCCATCCCAGCCTGCAGGATCCCAGCCTGGAGAAACCACACCAGCCTGGAGAACCCACCTCTGCCTGGAGAACCCAGCCCTGATTGGAGGATCCCAGCCTGGAGAACCCATCCCAGCTTGGAGGATCCCAGCCTGGAGAACCCAGCCCTGCTTGAAGGATCCCAGCATGGAGAACCCATCCCAGCTTGGAGAATCCAGCCCTGTCTGGAGGATCCAAGCCTGGAGAACTCATCCCAGCTTGAAGAACCCATCCCAGCACGGAGAACCCATCCCTGCCTGGAGAATCCATCCCAACTTGGAGGATCCCAGCCTGGAGGATCCCAGCCTGGAGGATCCCAGCCTGGAGAAACCATCCAAGCCTGGAGAACCCATCCCAGCCTGGAGAACCCATCCCAGCCTGGAGAACCCATCCCAGCCTGAAGAATCCATCCCAACTTGGAGGATCCCAGCCTGGAGAACCCATCCCAGCCTGGAGAACCCATCCAAGCCTGGAGAACCCAGCCCTTCTTGGAGGATCCATCCCTGCTTGGAGGATCCCAGCCCGGACAACCCATCCTAGCCTGGAGAACTGATCCCTGCTTGGAGGATCCCGGCCTGGGGAACCCACCCTGGCTCCATCCGTCAGCGCCCGCTCCCACCTGGAGTTGAGCTGCTCGCGGGTGTCCCGGATGCTCTCCTGGTTCCGCTGGTCGGTGTCCAGGAGCTGGCGTGCGATGCGGTTGACGGAGGCCACGCGGGACGCCAGGTTGTTCATCTCCGGCTCCAAGGTCTCGAAGCGCTGCTGCACGACCTCCAGGTCCTCCAGCTTCTCGGGGATGTCCATGGCCTGGAGCCACTGCTCCTTCTCTCCCACCCAGAGCGCGCAGGCGTCCGCCTCGCTCCGCATGGTGTAGAGGCTGAGCGCGTCCTGCAGCTCCCGCCGGCGCCGCTCGGCACGCGCCGCCAGCTCCTGGTAACGTTTCTCCAGTGCCGGCAGCCGGGCGGCAACGCCGGGAGCGTCGGCGAAGGCGGGAGGCAAGGAGCCGGCCTGCTGGTGCAGCGCGTCCACGGCGCGGCGGTGGCTCCGCACCTCCTCCTGCAGCTCGCGGTGCTGCCGCTCCAGGCTGCGCGTGGAGTACTCGTCGTGGCCCAGCTCCGGGCTGGACACCAAGCGCAGCGCGTCCTCCAGCCACGCTTCCGTATCCGCCGCCTCCGCTTGGAACTGGAAGAAGGCGACGGCTTCCCGCAAGCGGCGCTCGCGCCGGCTCGCCAACTCGCCCAGCGCTCGCCAACGTTCTTCCAGCTCCCGGATCCGTTCGGCTACTTCGGTCGCTCCCAAGCGGCCTTCGGCTACCAAGGCCCGGCCCTGGGCCAGCGCCTGCTCCAGCGGCCCCGCGCGGCCGCTCAGCTCCCCGCGGAAGGCGTCGTGTTGGCTTAACAGGCGCAGGGAGCTGGTGAGGTCGCGGCCCACGTCTTCGGAGGAGAGAAGGCGCTCCTGCTCCCGCATCCAAGCCTCCTGCTCGCCCGTATCCCAGAAGAACTTCCAGAAGCGGCGCGACTCCTCCAGGCGGGCGCGGCGCCGGCTCGCCAGCTCCACCAGCTCCCGGTAGCGCAGCTCCAGCGTGGCCACTCGCTCCCGCACCACGGCGGGGTCGCAGGGCTGGTAGCCTGAGGGGAGCAGGACACCCCAAAGCGGAGTTTGGGGGTTTCAGGGGCGGCATCTGAGGGATTTGGGGGGTTCAGGGCACCCTGGAGGTTTTGGGGTTTGGCGAGTCGCAGGGTTTTGGGGTGCCTGGATCTCCATCTTTGTCCCAACTCCAGCCCCAACTTAATCTCGCCCTCCAACTCCATCTCCACTTCCAACCTCATCCAAATCCCCATCTTCATCCCAATCCCAAACCCATCTCCATCCCCATCCCTGTCCCCATCTCCATCATCTCCATCATTCCCATCTCCATCTCCATCATCTCCATCTCCATCATTCCCATCTCCATCATCCCGATCTCCATCAACTCTATCTCCATCATCTCCTTCTCCATCTCCATCTCCATCATCCCCCACCTCCATCATCTCCATCTACATCTCCATCTTCCTCATCTCCATCCCCATCTCCATCCCCATCTCCATCATCTCCATCTCCATCATCCCCATCTCCATCATCCCCATCTACATCTCCATCTCCATCATCCCCATCTACATCTCCATCTCCATCATCCCCATCTACATCTCCATCTTCCTCATCTCCATCCCCATCCCCATCTCCATCATCCCCTTCTCCTTCTCCATCACCTCCTTCTCCATCTCCATCTCCATCCTCATCTCCATCTCCATCAACTCCATCTCCATCATCTCCATCTCCACCTCCGTCCCCACCTCCATCCCCATTTTGAGGTGCCCCAGCTACTGTGGCGCCTGGTTTTTAGGGTGCCCGTGTTCCGGGGTGCCCCAGGTTTCGGGGTGCTCACCCTGCCCGCTGCTGGTGAACCTGGTGGCCGCGGCGCCCACCGCCCGCACCCGCTCGGCCTGCGCGGCCACGTCGGCCTCGAGCAGCAGCTGCAGCTGCAGCAGCGCGTCCACCCCCAGCAGGTGCTTCCCCAGGTCCTGCGACTGCAGCCGCGCCTGCAGCAACGGGGGGACACGCGGCTTGAGGGGGGCCCTACTGCACCCCCAAGCCAAACCCGCGCTGGGGACCCCGGGGGTTTGGGGGTCCCGCTTCCCTCTACCCCCAACCCAAGACATGAGGCGATTGGGAGTCCCCAGTCTGAAGAATTTTGGGGTCCCACCCCCATTACCCTCCACCCCAGGGAGCTGAGGGGTTTGGGGAGTCTCCAGCCCAAAGGATTTTGGGGTCCCACCCCCATTACCCCCCACCCCAGGGAGCTGAGGGGTTTGAGGTTCCCACTTCGAGGGGTTTGGGGATCCCACTCCCCACTGTCCCCTATTCCAGGACCCAAGGGGTTTGAGGAGTCCCTAGTCTGAAGGATTTTGGGGTCCCACCCCCATTACCCCCCACTCCAGGGAGCTGAGGGGCTTGGGGGTCCCACTTCAAGGGGTTTGGGGGTCCTGCTGCCCCCTATTTCAGTACCCAAGGGGTTTGGGGGCTCCTCAGTCCAAAGGACTTTGGGGTCCCACCCCCATTAACCCCATCCCAGGGAGTTGAGGGGTTTGAGGTCCTCTCCAAGGGCTCTGGGGTCCCCACTCCAAAGGATTTAGGGTCCTTATTCCAAGGGGTTTCAAGGATCCCCAGTCCGAGGGATTTTAGAGTCCCACCCTCAATTCCAAGACCTGAGGGCTTTCGGGGTCCCCCCTCCACAGGGTTTTTGGGGTCTCATCCCCATCTCCCCCTCTCCATGGAGCTGAGGGGTTTCCAGGATCCCCAGTCCGAGGGACTTTGGAGTCCCACCCTCAATTCCAAGACCTGAGGGCTTTCGGGGTCCCCCCTCCACAGGATTTTGGGGTCTCATCCCCATCTCCCCCACTCCATGGAGCTGAGGGGTTTCCAGGATCCCCAGTTCGAGGGATTTTGGAGTCCCACCCTCAATTCCAAGAACTGAGGGCTTTCGGGGTCCCCCCTCCGCGGGGTTTTGGGGTCTCATCCCCATCTCCCCCTCTCCATGGAGCTGAGGGGTTTCAAGGATCCCCAGTCCGAGGGATTTTGGAATCCCACCCTCAATTCCAAGACCCGAGGGCTTTCGGGGTCCCCCCTCCGCAGGGTTTTTGGGGTCTCATCCCCATCTCCCCCACTCCATGGAGCTGAGGGGTTTCAAGGATCCCCAGTCCGAGGGACTTTGGAGTCCCACCCTCAATTCCAAGACCCGAGGGCTTTCGGGGTCCCCACTCCACAGGATTTTGGGGCGTCATCCCCATCTCCCCCACTCCATGGAGCTGAGGGGTTTCCAGGATCCCCAGTCCGAGGGATTTTAGAGTCCCACCCTCAATTCCAAGACCCGAGGGCTTTCGGGGTCCCCCCTCCACAGGGTTTTGGGGTCTCATCCCCATCTCCCTCACTCCATGGAGCTGAGGGGTTTCCAGGATCCCCAGTCTGAGGGACTTTGGAGTCCCACCCTCAATTCCAAGACCCGAGGGCTTTCGGGGTCCCCCCTCCGCGGGGTTTTGGGGTCTCATCCCCATCTCCCCCTCTCCATGGAGCTGAGGGGTATCGAGGATCCCCAGTCCGAGGGACTTTGGAGTCCCACCCTCAATTCCAAGACCCGAGGGCTTTCGGGGTCCCCCCTCCGCAGGGTTTTTGGGGTCTCATCCCCATCTCCCCCACTCCATGGAGCTGAGGGGTATCGAGGATCCCCAGTCCGAGCGATTTTAGAGTCCCACCCTCAATTCCAAGACCCGAGGGCTTTCGGGGTCCCCACTCCACAGGGTTTTGGGGCGTCATCCCCATCTCCCCCTCTCCATGGAGCTGAGGGGTATCGAGGATCCCCAGTCTGAGGGATTTTGGAATCCCACCCTCAATTCCAAGACCCGAGGGCTTTCGGGGTCCCCCCTCCACAGGGTTTTGGGGTCTCATCCCCATCTCCCTCACTCCATGGAGCTGAGGGGTTTCCAGGATCCCCAGTCTGAGGGACTTTGGAGTCCCACCCTCAATTCCAAGACCCGAGGGCTTTCAGGGTCCCCCCTCCGCAGGGTTTTTGGGGCGTCATCCCCATCTCCCCCTCTCCATGGAGCTGAGGGGTATCGAGGATCCCCAGTCCGAGGGACTTTGGAGTCCCACCCTCAATTCCAAGACCCGAGGGCTTTCGGGGTCCCCCCTCCGCAGGGTTTTTGGGGTCTCATCCCCATCTCCCCCACTCCATGGAGCTGAGGGGTATCGAGGATCCCCAGTCCGAGCGATTTTAGAGTCCCACCCTCAATTCCAAGACCCGAGGGCTTTCGGGGTCCCCGCTCCGCAGGGTTTTGGGGCGTCATCCCCATCTCCCCCTCTCCATGGAGCTGAGGGGTTTCGAGGATCCCCAGTCTGAGGGATTTTGGAATCCCACCCTCAATTCCAAGACCCGAGGGCTTTCGGGGTCCCCCCTCCGCAGGGTTTTGGGGCGTCATCCCCATCTCCCCCTCTCCATGGAGCTGAGGGGTATCGAGGATCCCCAGTCTGAGGGATTTTGGAATCCCACCCTCAATTCCAAGACCTGAGGGCTTTCAGGGTCCCCCCTCCGCAGGGTTTTTGGGGCGTCATCCCCATCTCCCCCTCTCCATGGAGCTGAGGGGTATCGAGGATCCCCAGTCCGAGGGACTTTGGAGTCCCACCCTCAATTCCAAGACCCGAGGGCTTTCGGGGTCCCCCCTCCGCAGGGTTTTTGGGGTCTCATCCCCATCTCCCCCACTCCATGGAGCTGAGGGGTATCGAGGATCCCCAGTCCGAGCGATTTTAGAGTCCCACCCTCAATTCCAAGACCCGAGGGCTTTCGGGGTCCCCCCTCCGCAGGGTTTTGGGGTCTCATCCCCATCTCCCCCACTCCATGGAGCTGAGGGGTTTCCAGGATCCCCAGTCCGAGGGATTTTAGAGTCCCACCCTCAATTCCAAGACCCGAGGGCTTTCGGGGTCCCCCCTCCGCAGGGTTTTGGGGCGTCATCCCCATCTCCCCCTCTCCATGGAGCTGAGGGGTATCGAGGATCCCCAGTCTGAGGGATTTTGGAATCCCACCCTCAATTCCAAGACCCGAGGGCTTTCGGGGTCCCCCCTCCGCAGGGTTTTGGGGCGTCATCCCCATCTCCCCCTCTCCATGGAGCTGAGGGGTATCGAGGATCCCCAGTCCGAGTGATTTTAGAGTCCCACCCTCAATTCCAAGACCCGAGGGCTTTCGGGGTCCCCCCTCCGCAGGGTTTTTGGGGCGTCATCCCCGCGGCCCCCTGACCTCCATCTCGGCCATCCAGCCCATGAGGTGCTGGAGGTCGCGCAGCATCCTCTGCAGCTCGAGGTGCAGCAGCAGCCGCTCTCGGCGAGCGGCCACGGCGGCTCGCAGGGCGTCCCAGAGCCGAACCACCTTGTCTCGACGCGCCAGGACGCGGCCCAGGTCGTGGTAGCGCTCGGCCTGCAGCTCGGCCGCCACCGCGCTCACCGCCTGCACCCGCTCGCTGTACGCCTCGATGTCCGTCTCGATGGCCTCGTGCTTCCGCACCGCCGCCTCCACCGCCGACATCTCCGTCCCAAAGTTGTCCTGGCGCCCCAAAAACCCCGCTGAGTTGGACCCCGAAACCCTCTGAGATGGACCCTACAACCCTTCTGAGTTGGATCCCAAAACCCTCTGAGTTGGAGCCTAAAACCCTTCTGAGTTGGATCCCAAAACCCCTCTGAGTTGGACCCTAAAACCCTTCTGAGTTGGATCCCAAAACCCCGCTGAGTTGGACCCCGAAACCCTCTGAGTTGGATCCCAAAACCCTCTGAGTTGGACCCTAAAACCCTTCTGAGTTGGATCCCAAAACCCCTCTGAGTTGGACCCTAAAACCCTTCTGAGTTGGATCCCAAAACCCCGCTGAGTTGGACCCCGAAACCCTCTGAGTTGGACCCTAAAACCCCTCTGAGTTGGACCCTAAAACCCCTCTGAGTTGGACCCTAAAACCCCGCTGAGTTGGACCCCGAAACCCTCTGAGTTGGACCCTAACACCCTTCTGAGTTGGACCCTAAAACCCTCTGAGTTGGACCCCGAAACCCTCTGAGTTGGAGCCTAAAACCCCGCTGAGTTGGACCCCGAAACCCTCTGAGTTGGACCCCAAAACCCTCTGAGTTGGACCCTAACACCCTTCTGAGTTGGACCCTAAAACCCCTCTGAGTTGGACCCCGAAACCCTCTGAGTTGGAGCCTAAAACCCTTCTGAGTTGGACCCTAAAACCTTCTGAGTTGGACCCCAAAACCCCGCTGAGTTGGATCCCAAAACCCCGCTGAGTTGGACCCTAAAACCTTCTGAGTTGGACCCTAAAACCCCGCTGAGTTGGACCCCAAAACCCCTCTGAGTTGGACCCCAAAACCCTCTGAGTTGGCCCCTAAAAACCCCACTGAGTAGGACCCCAAAACCCCTCTGAGTTGGCCCCTAAAACCCCGCTGAGTTGGACCCCAAAACCCCTCTGAGTTGGACCCTAAAACCCTTCTGAGTTGGACCCCAAAACCCTCTGAGTTGGCCCCTAAAAACCCCACTGAGTTGGACCCCAAAACCCTCTGAGTTGGCCCCTAAAACCCCGCTGAGTTGGCCCCCAAAATGCCCCAGAGAGCAGGGACCCCAAAACCCCCTCTGAGTTGGGTCCCAAGAAACCCCAGGCTGCTGGGGGGGGGATATGGTGGGAGTGGGACCCCCCAAACCCCTGGAATGAGGACCCCAAACCCCTTGAAGTGGGAACCCCAAAGCCCTTGGAATGAGGACCCCAAACCCCTTGGAGTGAGGACCCTGAACCACTTGGAGTGGGGACCCCAAAGCCCTTGAAGTGAGGACCTCAAACCTCTTGCTGTGGGGACCTCAACCCCTCGGAATGAGGACCCCGAACCCCTTGGAGTGGGGACCCCAAAGCCCTCGGAATGAGGGCCCCGAACCCCTTGGAGTGGGGACCCCAAGCCTCTTGGAATGACAAACCCGAATCCCTTGGAGTGGGGACCCCTGAACCTCTTGGAATGACAAACCCGAACCCCTTGGAGTGGGGACCCCAAGCCTCTTGGAATGACAAACCCGAATCCCTTGGGGTGGGGACCCCAAGCCTCTTGGAATGACAAACCCGAATCCCTTGGAGTGGGGACCCCAAGCCTCTTGGAATGACAAACCCGAACCCCTTGGAGTGGGGACCCCAAGCCTCTTGGAATGACAAACCCGAACCCCTTGGAGTGGGGACCCCAAGCCTCTTGGAATGACAAACCCGAACCCCTTGGAGTGGGGACCCCAAGCCTCTTGGAATGACAAACCCGAATCCCTTGGAGTGGGGACCCCTGAACCTCTTGGAATGACAAACCCGAACCCCTTGGAGTGGGGACCCCTGAACCTCTTGGAATGACAAACCCGAACCCCTTGGAGTGGGGACCCCAAGCCTCTTGGAATGACAAACCCGAATCCCTTGGAGTGGGGACCCCAAGCCTCTTGGAATGACAAACCCGAACCCCTTGGAGTGGGGACCCCAAGCCTCTTGGAATGACAAACCCGAACCCCTTGGAGTGGGGACCCCTGAACCTCTTGGAATGACAAACCCGAACCCCTTGGAGTGGGGACCCCAAGCCTCTTGGAATGACAAACCCGAATCCCTTGGAGTGGGGACCCCAAGCCTCTTGGAATGACAAACCCGAACCCCTTGGAGTGGGGACCCCTGAACCTCTTGGAATGACAAACCCGAACCCCTTGGAATGAGGACCCCAAGCCTCTTGGAATGACAAACCCGAACCCCTTGGAATGAGGACCCCAAGCCTCTTGGAATGACAAACCCGAACCCCTTGGAGTGGGGACCCCAAGCCTCTTGGAATGATAAACCCGAATCCCTTGGAGTGGGGACCCCGAACCTCTTGGAATGACAAACCCGAACCCCTTGGAGTGGGGACCCCAAGCCTCTTGGAATGACAAACCCGAATCCCTTGGAGTGGGGACCCCAAGCCTCTTGGAATGACAAACCCGAACCCCTTGGAGTGGGGACCCCTGAACCTCTTGGAATGACAAACCCGAACCCCTTGGAGTGGGGACCCCAAGCCTCTTGGAATGACAAACCCGAATCCCTTGGAGTGGGGACCCCAAGCCTCTTGGAATGACAAACCCGAACCCCTTGGAGTGGGGACCCCTGAACCTCTTGGAATGACAAACCCGAACCCCTTGGAATGAGGACCCCAAGCCTCTTGGAATGACAAACCCGAACCCCTTGGAATGAGGACCCCAAGCCTCTTGGAATGACAAACCCGAACCCCTTGGAGTGGGGACACCAAGCCTCTTGGAATGATAAACCCGAATCCCTTGGAGTGGGGACCCCGAACCTCTTGGAATGACAAACCCGAACCCCTTGGAATGAGGACCCCCGAACCCCTTGGAATGACAAACCCGAACCCCTTGGAGTGGGGACCCCAAGCCTCTTGGAATGACAAACCCGAACCCCTTGGAGTGGGGACCCCTGAACCTCTTGGAATGACAAACCCGAACCCCTTGGAGTGGGGACCCCAAGCCTCTTGGAATGACAAACCCTAACCCCTTGGAATGGGGACCCCAAGCCTCTTGGAATGACAAACCCGAACCCCTTGGAGTGGGGACCCCAAGCCTCTTGGAATGACAAACCCTAACCCCTTGGAATGGGGACCCCAAGCCTCTTGGAATGACAAACCCGAATCCCTTGGAGTGGGGACCCCAAGCCTCTTGGAATGACAAACCCGAACCCCTTGGAGTGGGGACCCCTGAACCTCTTGGAATGACAAACCCGAACCCCTTGGAATGAGGACCCCCGAACCCCTTGGAATGACAAACCCGAACCCCTTGGAATGAGGACCCCCGAACCCCTTGGAATGAGGACCCCCAGACAGCTCAGTTCCCAGGGTGGAGGGTGCTGGGATGAGGACCTCAGACCCCATGGAATGAGGCCCCCAAACCCTTGGAACGAGGCCTTGGGGGCCGGGGGGGGAGTCTTTGGGGTTCACCTGTGCCACCAGGCGCTGGTTCTCGCTCAGCCACGTCTCCCTCATGGCGGCTTTGCGGTCGAAACGCGCCGCCAGCTGCTCCAGCTTCTCCTGCCGGATCAGCTCGGTGCGCAGCGCCAGCTCCCGCTCGTGTTCCGCCTTCTCCAGCTGCTCCCACGCCTGCTGGGACGCGTCCCGGCTCAGAGAAGGCGGCTCCGGGACCGTCCCGGCCCCCTCCCTGCCCTCCATCCCACCTTGTTGATGTCGGAGATGAGCCGCCCTTCGCGCGGAACGTAGACCTTCTGGTTGTTGCTTCGCATCCGGCTCTGGACGCTGAACAGCAGAACCTCCAGATTCCCCTTCTCCATGAACCTGGGGGCAGCGGAGACGGCACCGATGGGGATGGATGGAGATGGGATGGGAATGGGATTAGGATGGAGATGGGAAGGGGAGGGAGGAGGAGGAGGAGGAGGAGGAGGGGGAGGAGGAGAAGGAGAAGGAGAAGGAGAAGGAGAAGGAGAAGGAGAAGGAGAAGGAGAAGGAGAAGGAGAAGGAGAAGGAGAAGGAGAAGGAGAAGGAGAAGGAGAAGGAGAAGGAGAAGGAGAAGGAGAAGGAGAAGGAGAAGGAGAAGGGGAAGGGGAAGGGGAAGGGGAAGGAGAAGGAGAAGGAGAAGGAGAAGGAGAAGGAGAAGGAGAAGGAGAAGGAGAAGGAGGAGGAGAAGGAGGAGGAGAAGGAGGAGGAGAAGGAGGAGGAGAAGGAGGAGGAGAAGGAGGAGGAGAAGGAGGAGGAGAAGGAGAAGGAGAAGGAGAAGGAGAAGGAGAAGGAGAAGGAGAAGGAGAAGGAGAAGGAGAAGGAGGAGGAGAAGGAGGAGGAGAAGGAGAAGGAGGAGGAGAAGGAGGAGGAGAAGGAGGAGGAGAAGGAGGAGGAGAAGGAGAAGGAGATGGAGATGGGGAAGGGGAAGGAGGAGGAGAAGGAGAAGGAGGAGGAGAAGGAGAAGGAGAAGGAGAAGGAGAAGGAGAAGGAGAAGGAGAAGGAGAAGGAGAAGGAGAAGATGGAGATGAGATGGGAGATGGAGAAGGGGATGGAGAAGGGGATGAGGTGGCGATGGAGATGGGGGTGGGGATGGGGTCTCACTTGGGGGGCTTCTCGACGGTGCGGTAGGCGCTGAAGGCCTGCAGCTGGTTGCGGACGCCGGGCAGCGCCTGCGCCAGGCGCCGATCCTTCAGGACAAGGATGGTGCGAGCGATCCAGGCCAGCAGCTCCCCGGCCAGCGCCTCGTAGCGCCCCACCAGCACCTCGGCCGCCCGCGCCGCATCCAGCACCTGCGGCACCGCTCAGCCTCAGCCCGGCTCGGCCGCCCTCCCAGCCCACACTTCCATCCCATGGCTTTCCCTCCCATCCCATCCATCCATCCATCCATCCATCCCATGGCTTTCCCTCCCATCCCATCCATCCATCCATCCATCCCATGGCTTTCCCTCCCATCCCTCCATCCATCCATCCATCCCATGGCTTTCCCTCCCATCCCATCCATCCATCCATCCATCCCATGGCTTTCCATCCCATCCCTCCATCCATCCATCCATCCCATGGCTTTCCCTCCCATCCCATCCATCCATCCATCCATCCCATGGCTTTCCCTCCCATCCCATCCATCCATCCATCCCATGGCTTTCCCTCCCATCCCTCCATCCATCCATCCATCCATCCATCCCATCCCATCCATCCATCCATCCCATGGCTTTCCCTCCCATCCATCCATCCATC
>JAUNZM010001809.1:0-48114 GCA_033459285.1 Clamator glandarius
CTAAAAGCCCCCAGACCATTCTAGATCCTACCAGGACCTTTCTACAAGCCCCCAGACCCTTCTAGAGCCCCCAGGACCTTCTAAAAGAACCCAGACCCTTCTAGAGCCCCCAGGACCCTTCTACAAGCCCCCAGACCCTTCTAGAGCCTCCCAGGACCCTTCTAAAAGCCCCCAGACCCTACTAGACCCTCCGCGGATCCATCTAAAAGCCCCCAGACCCTTCTAGAGCCCCCCCGAACCCCTCTAATAGATCCCAGACCCTTCTAGAGGCCCCCAGGACCCTTCCATAAGTCCCCAGACCCTTCTAGAGAACCCCAGGACCCTTCTAAAATCACCCAGACCCTTCTAGAGCCTCCCAGGACCCTTCTAAAAGCCCCCAGACCATTCTAGAGGCCCCCCGGACCCCTGTAATAGATCCCAGACCCTTCTAGAGCCTCCCAGGACCCTTCTAAAAGCCCCCAGACCCTTCTAGAGCCACCCCGGACCCTTCTGAAAGGTCGCAGACACATCTAGACACTCCCCGGATCTTTCTAAAAGACCCCAGACACTTCTAGCGATCCCCAGGACCTTTCTAAAAGCCCCCAGACCCTTCTAGAGCACTCCAGGACCCTTATAAATGCCCCCAGACCCTTCTAGAGCCTCCCAGGACCTTTCTACAAGCCCCCAGACCCTTCTAGAGCCCCCAAGGACCCTTCTAAAAGACCCAGACCATTCTAGAGACCCCCATTACCCTTCTGAAAGCCCCCAGAACCTTCTAGAGCCCCCCTGGACCCTTCTACAAGCCCCCAGACCATTCTAGAGCCCCCCAGGACCATTCTAAAAGCCCCCAGACCCTTCTAGAGCTCCCCAGGACCCTTCTACAAGCCCCCAGACCCTTCTAGAGCTCCCCAGGACCCATCTAAAAGGACCCAGACCCTTCTAGAGGCCCCCAGGACTCTTCTAAAAGCCCCGAGACCCTTCTAGAGCCCCCCAGGACCCATCTACAAGCCCCCAGACCCTTCTAGAGCCCCCCAGGACCCTTCTACAAGCCACCAGACCCTTCTAGAGCCCCCCAGGACCCTTCTAAAAGTCCCCAGACCCTTCTAGCGGCCCCCAGGACCCTTCTATAAGCCCCCAGACCCTTCTAGAGCCCCCCAGGACCCTTCTACAAGACCCCAGACCCTTCTAGAGGCCCCCAGGACTCGTCTAAAAGCCTCTAGACCCTTCTAGAGCCCCCCAGGACCCTTCTAAAAGCCCCCAGACCCTTCTACACACTCCCCGGATCCTTCTACAAGCCCCCAGACCCTTCTAGAGCCCCCTAGGATCCTTCAAAAAGCACCCAGACCCTTCTAGACCGTCCCCGGATCATTCTAAAAGTTCCCAGACCCTTCTAGAGCCCCCCAGGACCCTTCTAAAAGCCCCTAGACCCTTCTAGAGCCCCCCAGGACCCTTCTAAAAGACCCCAGACCCTCCTAGAGGCCCCCAGAGGCCTTCTTAAGGCACCCCGTCCCTTCTAGAGCACCCCAGGACCCTTCTAAAAGTCCCCAGACCCTTCTAGATGCCCCCAGGACCCTTCTAAAAGCCCCCAGACCCTTCTAGAGCCACCCAGGACCCTTCTAAAAGACCCCAGACCCTTTTTACAGACCCCCAGGACCCTATAAACCCCCCAGACCCTTCTAGAGCCCCCCAGGACCCTTCAAAAAAACCCCAGACCATTCTAGAGCCCCCCAGGACATTTCTAAAAGCACCCAGACCCTTCTAGAGACGCCCAGGACCCTTCTAAAAGCCCCCAGACCCTTCTAGAGCCTCCCAGGACACTTCTAAAAGGCCCCAGACCCTTTTAGACCTCCCCAGGACCCATCTAAAAGCCCCCAGACCCTTCTAGAGCCCCCTAGGACACTTCTAAAAGACCCCAGACCCTTCTAGAGCCTCCCAGGACCCTTTTAAAAGCTTCCAGACCCTTCTAGAGCCCCCCAGGACTCTTCTAAAAGCCCCCAGACCCTTCTAGAGGACCCAGGGCCCCTCTTAAGCACCCCCGTCCCTTCTAGATCACACCAGGACCCTTCTAAAAGCCCCCAGACCCTTCTAGAGCACAGCAAGACCCTTCTAAAAGCTCCCAGACCCTTCTAGACCCTCCCCGGACCCTTCTAAAAGCCCCTAGACCCTTCTAGAGGCACCCAGGACCATTCTCAAAGCCCCCAGAACCTTCTAGAGCCCCACCGGACCCTTCTAAAAGCAGCCAGACCCTTCTAGAGCCCCCCAGGACCCTTCTAGAAGCACCCAGACCCTTCTACAGAACCACAGGACCATTCTGAATGCCCCCAGAACCTTCTAGACCACCCCAGGACCCTTCTAAAAGCACCCAGACCCTTCTAGAGACGCCCAGGACCCTTCCAAAAGACCCCAGACCCTTCTAGAGACACCCAGGACCCTTCTAAAAGTCCCCAGACCCTTCTAGAGCCCCCCCGGACCGTTGTAAAAGCTCCCAGACCCTTCTAGAGGCCCCCAGGACCCTTATAAAAGCACCCAGACCCTTCCAGAGCCTCCCAGGACCCTTCTAAACGCCCCCAGACCCTTCTAGAGGCCCCCAGGAACCTTCTAAAAGCCTCTAGACCCTTCTAGAACCTCCCAGGACCCTTCTAAAATCACCCAGACCCTTCTAGAGCCTCCCAGGACCCTTCTAAAAGCCCCCAGACCCTTCTAGACCCCCCCAGGACCCATCTAAAAGCCCCCAGACCCTTCTAGACCCCCCCAGGACCCATCTAAAAGCCCCCAGACCCTTCTAGAGCCCCCCAGGACCCTTCTAATAGCCCCCAGACCCGTCTAGAGGCCACCAGGACCCTTTTAAAAGCACCCAGACCCTTCTAGAGCCCCCCAGGACCCTTCTGAAAGCCTCCAGACCCTTCTAGAGCCCCCTAGGATCCTTCAAAAAGCATAAAGACCCTTCTAGACCGTCCCCGGATCATTCTAAAAGCACCCAGACCTTTCTAGAGCCCCTCAGAACCCTTCTAAATGCACCCAGACCCTTCTAGAGCCCCCCAGGACCCTTCTAAAAGTCCCCAGACCCTTCTAGGTGCCCCCAGGGCCCCTCTTAAGGAACCCAGTCCCTTCTAGAGCACCCCAGGACCCTTCTATAAGCCCCCAGACCCTTCTAGAGCACCCCAGGACCCTTCTAAAAGACCCCAGACCATTCTAGAGGCACCCAGGACCCTTCTGAAAGCCAGCAGAACATTCTAGAGCCCCCCAGGACCCTTCTAAAGGCACCCAGACCCTTCTAGAGGCCCCCAGGACCCTTCTAAAAGCCCCCAGACCCTTCTAGAGACACCCAGGACCCTTCTGAGGGCCCCCAGAACCTTCTAGAGCCTACCAGGACCCTTCTATAAAGCACCCAGACACTTCTAGAGCATCCCAGGACCCTTCTAAAAGCACCCAGACCCTTCTAGAGACCCCCAGAACCATTCTAAACTCCTCCAGAACCCTCTAGATCCAGCCAGGACCGTTCTAAAAGTCCCCAGACCCTTCTAGAGCCTACCAGGACCCTTCTAAAAGACCCCAGACCTTTCTAGACCCTCCCCGGATTCTTCTAAATGAACCCAGACCCTTCTAGAGCCCCCCAGGACCCCTCTAAAAGCCTCCAGATTTTTCTAGAGCCCCCCAGCACCCGTCTAAAATCCCCCAGACCCTTCTAGCCCTCCCCTGATCATTCTAAAAGACCCCACAATCTTCGAAAACCTCCCAGGACCCTTCTAAAGGAACTCAGACCCTTCTAGACTCTCCCCGGATTATTCTAAAAGCACCCAGACCCTTCTAGAACCGCCCAAGACCCTTCTAAAAGCCTCCAGACCCTTCTAGAGCCCCCCAGGACCCTTCTAAAAGCCTCCAGACCCTTCTAGAGCCCCCCAGGACCCTTCTAAAAGCCCCCAGACCCTTCTAGACCCTCCGCGGATCCATCTAAAAGCCCCCAGACCCTTCTAGAGCCCCCCCAAACCCCTCTAATAGATCCCAGACCCTTCTAGAGGCCCCCAGGACCCTTCTATAAGTCCCCAGACCCTTCTAGAGAACCCCAGGACCCTTCTAAAATCACCCAGACACTTCTAGAGCCTCCCAGGACCCTTCTAAAAGACCGCAGACCATTCTAGAGCCCCCCCGGACCCCTGTAATAGATCCCAGACCCTTCTAGAGCCTCCCAGGACCCTTCAAAAAACGCCCAGACCCTTCTAGAGCCCCCCCGGACCCTTCTGAAAGGCCGCAGACACATCTAGACACTCCCCGGATCTTTCTATAAGACCCCAGACACTTCTAGAGACCCCCAGGACCCTTCTAAAAGCCCCCAGACCCTTCTAGAGCACCCCAGGACCCTTCTAAAATCCCCCATACCCTTCTAGAGCCCCCCCGGACCCTTCTAAAAGCAGCCAGACCCTTCTAGAGGACCCCTGGACCCTTCTGAAAGCACCCAGAACCTTCTAGAGCCCCCCAGAACCATTCTAAAAGCCCCCAGACCCTTCTAGAGCATCCCAGGACTGTTCTAAAAGCCCCCAGACCCTTCTATAGCCGCACAGGACCCTTCTAAAAGATCCCAGACCCTTCTAGATACTCTCAGGACCCTTCTAAAAGCCCCCAGACCCTTCTAGAGCACTCCAGGACCCTTATAAATGCCCCCAGACCCTTCTAGAGCCTCCCAGGACCTTTCTACAAGCCCCCAGACCCTTCTAGAGCCCCCAAGGACCCGTCTAAAAGCCCCCAGACCCTTCTAGAGACCCCCAGGACCCTTCTGAAAGCCCCCAGAACCTTCTAGAGCCCCCCAGGACCCTTCTACAAGCCCCCAGACCCTTCTAGAGCTCCCCAGGACCCATCTAAAAGGCCCCAGACCCTTCTAGAGGCCCCCGGGACCCTTCTAAAAGCCCCGAGACCCTTCTAAAGCCCCCCAGGACCCATCTACAAGCCCCCAGACCCTTCTAGAGCCACCCAGGACCCTTCTAAAAGCCCCCATACCCTTCTAGAGGACCCCAGGACCCGTCTAAAAGCCTCTAGACCCTTCTAGAGCCCCGCAGGACCTTTCTAAAAGCACCCAGACCCTTCTAGAGGCTCCCCGGACCCTTATAAAAGCACCCAGACACTTCAAGAGCCTCCTAGGACCCTTCTAAAAGCCCCCAGACCCTTCTAGAGACCCCCAGGACCCTTCTAAAATCCCTAAGACCGTTCTACACCCTCCCCGGATCCTTCTAAAAGCCCCCAGACCCTTCTAGAGCCCACTAGGATCATTCTAAAAGCCCCCAGACCCTTCTAGAGCCCCCCAGGGCCCTTCTAAAAGCCCCCTGACCCTTCTAGAGCCCTCTAGGACCCATCTAAAAGCAGCCAGACCCTTCAGGAGCCTCCCAGAACCATTCTAAAGGCTCCCAGACATTTCTAGAGCCTCCCCGGATCATTCTAAAAGCCCCCATACCCTTCTAGAGGCCCCCAGGACCCTTCTAAAAGCCCCCAGACCATTCTAGAGCCCCCCAGGACCCTTTTAAAGGCCCCCAGACCCTTCTAGACCCTCCCCGGATCATTCGAAAAGCCCCCAGACCCTTCTAGAGCCTCCCAGGACCCTCCTAAAAGCCCCCAGACCTTTCTAGACCCTCTCCGGATCCTCCTAAATGAACCCAGACCCTTCTAGGGCCCCCCAGAACCCCTCTAAAAGCCTCCAGACCCTTCTAGAGCCCCCCAGGACACGTCTAAAAGCGCCCAGACCCTTCTAGACCCTCCCCTGATCATTCTAAAAGACCCCAGACCCTTCTAAAACCTCCCAGGACTATTCTAAAAGAACCCAGACCCTTCTAGACCGTCCCCGGATTATTCTAAAAGCCCCCAGACCCTTCTAGAGCCCCCCAAGACCCTTCTAAAAGCCTCCAGACCCTTCTAGAGCCCCCCCGAACCCCTCTAATAGATCCCAGACCCTTCTAGAGGCCCCCATGACCCTTCTATAAGTCCCCAGACCCTTCTAGAAAACCAAAGGACCCTTCTAAAAGCCCCTAGACCCTTCTAGAGCCCCACTTGACCACTCTAATAGATCCCAGACAATTCTAGAGCTCCCCAGAACACTTCTAAAAGCCCCCAGACCATTCTAGAGCTCCCCAGGACCCTTCTAAAAGCACCCAGACCCTTCTAGAGCCCCCCAGGACCCTTCTAAAAGCCCCCAGAACCTTCTAGATCCTCCTCGTATCATTCTAAAAGCCCCCAGACCCTTCTAGAGCCCCCCAGGACCCTTATAAAAGCACTCAGACCCTTCTAGAGGCCCCCAGGACCCTTCTAAAAGCACCCAGACCCTTCTAGAGCCTCCCAGGACCATTCTAAAAGCCCCCAGACCCTTCTAGACCCCCCCAGGACCCTTCTAAAAGCCCCCAGATCCTTCAAGAACACACCAGGACCATTCTAAAAGCCCCCAGACCCTTCTAGAGACCCCTGGCCCCCTCTTAAGGCACCCCGTCCCTTCTAGAGCACCCGAGGACCCTTCTAAAAGTCCCCAGACCCTTCTAGAGCTCCCCAGGATCCTTCTAAAAGCCTCTAGACCCTTCTAGATGTCCCCTGGACATTTCTGAAAGCCCCCAGAACCTTCTAGAGCCCCCCAGGACCCTTCTAAAAGCACCCAGACCCTTCTAGAGCACCCCAGTACCCTTCTGAAAGTCCCCAGACCCTTCTAGAGCCTCCCAGGACCCTTCTAAAACCCCCAGACCCTTCTAGAGACCACCAGGACCCTTCTAAAAGCCCCCAGACACTTCAAGACCTTCCCAGGACCCTTCTAAGAGCCCCCAGACCCTTCTAGAGCCTCCCAGGACCCTTCTAAAAGCCCCCAGACCATTCTAGAGCACCCCAGGACCCTTCTAAATGCCCCCAGACCCTTCTAGAGCCCCCCAGGACCCTTCTAAATGCCCCCAGACCCTTCTAGAGACCCCCAGGACCCTTCTAAAAGATTCCAGACCCTTCTAGAGGCCCCCAGGACCATTCTAAAAGCCCCCAGACCCTTCTATAGCCGCACAGGACCCTTCTACAAGCCCCCAGACCTTTCTAGAGCCCCCCAGGACCCTTCTAAAAGCCCCCAGACCCTTCTAGCGGCCCCCAGGACCCTTCTATAAGTCCCCAGACCCTATTAGAGCCCCCCAGGACCATTCTACAAGACCCCAGACCCTTCTAGATCCACCCAGGACCCTTCTAAAAGCCCCCATACCCTTCTAGAGGCCCCCAGGACTAAACTAAAAGCCTCTAGACCCTTCTAGAGCCCCCCAGGACCTTTCTAAAAGCACCCAGACCCTTCTAGAGGCTCCCCGGACCCTTATAAAAGCACCCAGACCCTTCTAGAGCGTCCCAGGACCCTTCTAAAAGCAACCAGACCCTCCTAGAGACCCCCAGGAGCCTTCTAAATACCCCCAGACCCTTCTAGACACTCCCCGGATCCTTCTACAAGCCCCCAGACCCTTCTAGAGCCCCCTAGGATCCTTCAAAAAGCACCCAGACCCTTCTAGACCGTCCCCGGATCATTCTAAAAGCCCCCAGACCCTTCTAGAGCCCCCCAGGACCCTTCTAAAAGCCCCTAGACCCTTCTAGAGCCCCCCAGGACCCTTCTAAAAGACTCCAGACCCTTCTAGAGGCCCCCAGAGGCCTTCTTAAGGCACCCCGTCCCTTCTAGAGCACCCCAGGACCCTTCTAAAAGTACCCAGACCCTTCTAGAGCACCCCAGGACCCTTCTAAAAGCCCCCAGACCCTTCTAGAGCCCCCCCGGACCCTTCTAAAAGACCCCAGACCCTTCTAGAAGACCACTGGACCCTTCTGAAAGCCAGCAGAACATTCTAGAGCCCCCCAGTACATTTCTAAAGGCACCCAGACCATTCCAGAGCCACCCAGGACCCTTCTAAAAGCCCCCAGACCCTTCTAGAGACCCCCAGGACCCTTCTGAAAGCCCCCAGAACCTTCTAGAGCCCCCCAGGACCCTTCTAAAAGCCCCCAGACCCTTCTAGAGCATCCGAGGACCCTTCTAAAAGCACCCAGACCCTTCTAGAGCATCCGAGGACCCTTCTAAAAGCCCCCAGACCCTTCTAGAGACCCCCAGGACCCTTCTAAATGCCCCCAGAACCCTCTAGAGCCACCCAGGACCTTCTACAAGCACCCAGACCATTCTAGATCCAACCAGGACCCTTCTAAAAGCACCCAGACCCTTCTAGAGCCTCTCAGGACCATTCTAAATGCCCCCAGGCCTTTCTAGACCCTCCCCGGATCATTCTAAAAGCCCCCAGACCCTTCTAGAGGCCCCCAGGACCCTTCTAAAAGCCCCCAGACCCTTCTAGAGAACCCCAGGAACTTTCTACAAGAACCCAGACCCTTCTAGATCCACCCAGGACCATTCTAAAAGCCCCCATACCCTCTAGAGCCACCCAGGACCCTTCTGAACGCCAGCAGACCCTTCTAGAGTCACCCAGGACCCTTCTAAAGAGCACCCACGACCCTTCTAGAACCCCCAGGAGCCTTTTAAAAGCCCTCGGACCCTTCTAGAGCCCCCCGGACCCCTCTAATAGATCCCAGACCCTTCTAGAGGCCCCCAGGATACTTCTAAATGCTCACAGACCCTTCTAGAGAACCCCGGGACCATTCTAAAAGCCCCCAGACCCTTCTAGAGCCCCCCAGGACTCTTCTAAAAGCCCCCAGAACCTTCTAGAGCCCCCCAGGACCATTCTAAAAGCCCCCAGACCATTCTAGAGCACCCCAGGACCCTTCTAAAAGCCCCCAGACCCTTCTAGAGCCTACCAGGACCTTTCTACAAGCACCCAGACCCTTCTAGAGGCCCCCAGGACCCTTCTAAAAGAACCCAGACCCTTCTAGAGCCCCCCAGGACCCTTCTAAAAGCCCCCAGACCCTTCTAGAGACCCCCAGGACCCTTCCAAAAGCCCCCAGACTCATCTAGAGCCCCCCAGGACCCTTCTACAAGACCCCACACCCTTCTAGATCCACCCAGGACCCTTCTAAAAGCCCCCATACCCTTCTAGAGGCGCCCAGGACTCGTCTAAAAGCCTCTAGACCCTTCTAGAGCCTCCCAGGACCTTTCTAAAAGCACCCAGACCCTTCTAGAGACTTCCCGGACCCTTATAAAAGTACCCAGACCCTTCCAGAGCCTCCCAGGACCCTTCTAAAAGCAACCAGACCCTTCTAGAGACCCCCAGGACCCTTCTAAAAGCCCCCAGACCCTTCTAGACACTCCCCGGTTCCTTCTAAAAGATTCAAGACCCTTCCAGAGCCCCCTAGGACCCAGCTAAAAGCCTCCAGACCCTTCTAGAGGCCCCCAGGACCCTTCTAAAAGCCCCTAGACCCTTCTAGACCCTCCCCGGATCCTTCTAAAAGACCACAGACCCTTCTAGAGCCTCCCAGGACCATTCTAAAGCCCCCAGACCCTTCTAGATCCTCCCAGGACACTTCTAAAATCCCCCAGATCCTTCTAGAGCACCCCAGGACCCTTCTAAAAGCCCCCAGACCCTTCTAGAACCTCCCAGTACCTTTCTACAAGCCCCCAGCCCCTTCTAGAGCCCCCAAGGGTCCTTCCAAAAGCACCCAGACCCTTCTAGAACCCCCAGGCCCCCTCTTAAGGCACCCCGTCCCTTCTAGAGCACCCCAGGACCCTTCTAAAAGTCCCCAGACCCTTCTAGAGACACCCAGGACCCTTCTAAAAGCCCCCATACCCTTCTAGAGCCACCCAGGACCCATCTAAAAACACCCAGACCCCTCTAGAGCCTGCCAGGACCCTTCTAAAAGCCCCCAGACCATTCTAGAGCACACCAGGACCCTTCTAAAAGCCCCAAGACCATTATAGATCCTACCAGGACCTTTCTACAAGCCCCCAGACCCTTCTAGAGCCCCAGGACCTTCTAAAAGAACCCAGACCCTTCTAGAGCCCCCAGGACCCTTCTACAAGCACCCAGACCCTTCTAGAGCCTCCCAGGACCCTTCTAAAAGCCCCCAGACCCTTCTAGACCCTCCGCGGATCCATCTAAAAGCCCCCAGACCCTTCTAGAGCCCCCCCGAACCCCTCTAATAGATCCCAGACCCTTCTAGAGGCCCCCAGGACCCTTCCATAAGTCCCCAGACCCTTCTAGAGAACCCCAGGACCCTTCTAAAATCACCCAGACCCTTCTAGAGCCTCCCAGGACCCTTCTAAAAGCCCCCAGACCATTCTAGAGGCCCCCCGGACCCCTGTAATAGATCCCAGACCCTTCTAGAGCCTCCCAGGACCCTTCTAAAAGCCCCCAGACCCTTCTAGAGCCCCCCCGGACCCTTCTGAAAGGTCGCAGACACATCTAGACACTCCCCGGATCTTTCTAAAAGACCCCAGACACTTCTAGCGATCCTCAGGAGCATTCTAAAAGCCCTCAGACCCTTCTAGAGCACCCCAGGACCCTTCTAAAATCCCCCATACCCTTCTAGAGCCCCCCCGGACCCTTCTAAAATCCTCCAGACCCTTCTAGAGGACCCCTGGACCCTTCTGAAAGCACCCAGAACCTTCTAGAGCCCCCCAGAACCATTGTAAATACCCCCAGACCCTTCTAGAGCATCCCAGGACTGTTCTAAAAGCCCCCAGACCCTTCTAGATACCCCCAGGACCCTTCTAAAAGCTCCCAGACCCTTCTAGAGCCCCACATGACCCTTCTAAATGCCCCCAGACCCATCTAGAGCCCCAGTACCCTTCTAAAACCCTCCATTCCCTTCTAGAGGCCACCAGGACCGTTCTGAATGCACCCAGACCCTTCTAGAGTCTCCCAGAACCCTTCTAAAAGCCCCCAGACCCTTCTAGAGACCACCAGGACCCTTCTAAATGCACCCAGACCCTTCTAGAGTCTCCCAGGACCCTTCTAAAAGCCCCCAGACCCTTCTAGAGCTCCCCAGGACTCTTCTAAAATACCCCAGACCCTTCTAGAGGCCCCCAGGGCCCCTCTAGTGGTCCCCAGACCCTTCTAGAGCCCCCAAGGACCATTCTAAAAGCCCCCAGACCCTCCTAGAAACCCGCAGGACCCTTCTAAAAGCACCCAGACCCTTCTACAGCCTACCAGGACCCTTCTAAAAGAACCCAGACCTTTCTAGAGCTCCCCAGGACCCTTCTAAAATCCCCCAGACCCTTCTAGAGCCCCCAGGACCCTTCTAAAAGACCCCAGACCCATCCTGAGGCAACCAGGACCCTTCCAAAAGCCACCAGACCCTTCTAGAGCCAACCAAGGACCCTTCTCAAAGAACCCAGACCCTTCGAGAGCCAGCCAGGACACTTCTATAAGCCCCCAGACCCTTCTAGAGGACCCCAAGGCCCCTCTTAAGGACCCCCGTCGCTCCTAGAAGGGTCTCGGGGCTTTTAGAAGGGCCCTGGGGGGCTCTAGAAGGGTCTGGGGGCTTTTAGAAGGGTCCTGGGGTTCTTTAGAAGGGTCTGGGGGCTTTTGAAAGTATCCTGGTGGCCTCTAGAATGGTGTGGGATATATTAGAGGGGACCGGGGGTGCTCTAGAAGGGTCTGGGGGTTTTTAGAAGGGTCCTGGGAGGCTCTAGAAGGGTCTGGGACATTTAGAAGGGTCCTGGGGGCATCTAGAAGGGTCTGGGATCTATTAGATGGGTCCGGGGGGGCTCTAGAAGGGTCTGGGTGCTTTTATAAGGGTCCGGGGGTGCTCTAGAAGGGTCTGGAGGCTTTTAGAGGGGTCCTGTGAGGCTCTAGAAGGGTCTGGGGGCTTTTAGAATGATCCGGGGAGGGTCTAGAAGGGTCTAGGGTCCTTTATAAGGGTCCTGGAGGTCTCTAGAAGGGTCTGGGGGCTTTTAGAATGATCCGGGGAGGGTCTAGAAGAGTCTGGGGGCCTTTAGAATGGTCCTGGGTCTCTCTAGAAGGGTCTGGGGGCTTTTAGAAGGGTCCTGGGAGGCTCTAGAAGGGTCTGGGTGATTTTATAAGGGTCCTGGGGGGCTCTAGAAGGGTCTGGATGCTTTTAGACGGGTCCCGAGGGGCTCTAGAAGGGTCTGGAGGCTTTTAGAGGGGTCCTGGGAGGCTCTAGAAGGGTCTGGGGGCTTTTAGAATGATCCGGGGAAAGTCTAGAAGGGTCTGGGGGCCTTTAGAAGGGTCCTGGGGGTCTCTAGAAGGGTTTGGGGGCTTTTAGACTGATCCGGGGAGGGTCTAGAAGGGTCTGGGGGCCTTTAGAATGGTCCTGGGGCTCTCTAGAAGGGTCTGGGGGCTTTTAGAAGGGTCCTGGGAGGCTCTAGAAGGGTTTGGGGGCTTTTAGAATGGTCCTGGGTGGCTCTAGAAGGTTCTGTGGACTTTTAGAAGGGTCCTGGGGAAATCTAGAAGGGTCTGGCGGCGTTTAGAAGTGTCCTGGGTGCCTCTAGAAAGGTCTGGGGGCTTTTAGAGGGGTCCTGGGAGGCTCTAGAAGAGTCTGGGGGCTTTTAGAAGGATCCGGGGAGGGTCTAGAAGGGTCTGGGGTCTTTTAGAAGGGTCCTGGGGGGCTCTAGAAGGGTCTGGGAGCTTTTAGAAGGGTCCTGGGGGGCTCTAGAAGGTTCTGGAGGCTTTCAGAAGGGTCTTGGGGGTCTCTAGAATGGTCTGGGTGCATTTAGATGGGTCCTGGGGGGCTCTAGAAGGGTCTGGGTTCTTTTAGAAGGGTCCTGGGCTGCTCTAGAAGGTTCTGGGGGCTTTCAGAAGGGTCCTGGGGGCCTCTATAAGGGTCTGGATGCTTTTAGAAGGGTCCTGGGGGTCTCTAGAAGGTTCTGGGGCTTTTAGAAGGGTCCTGGGTGTATCTAGAAGGGTCTGGGGGATTTTAGAAGGGTCCTGGGGGCCTCTATAAGGGTCTGGATGCTTTTAGAAGGGTCCTGGGGGTCTCTAGAAGGGTCTGGGGGCTTTTACAAGGGTCCTGGGGGGATCTAGAAGGTTCTGGAGGCTTTCAGAAGGGTCCTGGGGGTCTCTAGAATGGTATGGGGGCTTTTAGAAGGGTCCTGGGGTGCTCTAGAAGGGTCTGGGGACTTTCAGAAGGGTCCTGGGTGGCTCTAGAAGGGTCTGGGGGCTTTTAGAAGGGTCCTGGGGGGCTCTAGAAGGGTCTGGGGACCATTAGAGGGGCACTGGGGTCCTCTAGAAGGGTCTGGGAGCATTTAGAAGGGTCCTGGGCAGCTCTAGAAGGGTCTGGGGGCTTTTAGAAGGGTCCTGGGAGAATCTAGAAGGGTCTGGGGGCATTTAGAAGGGTCCTGCGGGTTTCTAGAAGGGTCTGGTGGCTTTTAGAAGAGTCCTGGGCGGTTCTATAAGGGTCTGGGGCCTTTTAGAAGGGTCCTGGGGTGCTCTAGAAGGGTGTGAGGGCTTTTAGAAGGGTCCTGGCGGCAACTAGAAGGATCTGGGGGCCTTTAGAAGGGTCCTGGGGGCCTCTAGAAATGTGTGAGGGATTTTAGAGGGGTCCTGGGAGGCTCTAGAAGAGTCTGGGGGCTTTTAGAAGGATTCGGGGAGGGTCTAGAAGGGTCTGGGGGCTTTTAGAAGGGTCCTGGGGGGCGCTAGAAGTGTCTGAGTGCATTTAGAAGGGTTCTGGTGAGCTCTAGAAGGTTTTGGGGGCTTTCAGAAGGGTCCTGGGGGCCTCTAGAAGGGTCTGGAGGCTTTTAGATGGGTCCTGGGGGGTCTAGAAAGGTCTGGGGGCATTCAGAAGGGACCTGGGTGCCTCTAGAAGGGTCTGGATGTTTTTAGAAGAATCCTGGGGGGCTCTAGATTGGTCTGGGTGCTTTTAGAAGGATCCGGGGATGGTCTAGAAGGGTCTGGGGGCTTTTAGAATGGTCCTGGGGAGCTCTAGAATTGTCTGGGGTCTTTTAGAAGAGTCCTGGAAGTCTCTAGAAGGGTCTGGGGTCTTTTAGAAGGGTCCTCCGTGTCTCTAGAAGGGTCTGGGGGCTTTTAGAATGGTCCTTGGGGGCTCTAGAAGAGTCTGGAGACCATTAGAGGAGCCCTGGGTGCCTCTAGAAGGGTCTGGGGGAGTTTAGAAGGGACCTGTGTGGCTGTAGAAGGGACTGGGTGCTTTTAGAAGGATCCTGGGGGGCTCTAGAAGGGTCTGGGGGCTTTTAGAAGGGTCCTGGGGAGCTCTAGAAGAGTCTGGGGGCTTTTAGAAGCGTCCTGGGGGGCGCTAGAAGTGTCTCGGTGCATTTAGAAGGGTCCTGGTGAGCTCTAGAAGGGTTTGGGGGCTTTCAGAAGGGTCCTGGGGGCCTCTAGAAGGGTCTGGGGGCTTTTAGATGGGTCCTGGGGGGTCTAGAAAGGTCTGGGGGCATTCAGAAGGGTCCTGGGTGCCTCTAGAAGGGTCTGGATGTTTTTAGAAGAGTCCTCTGGGGCTCTAGATTGGTCTGGGTGCTTTTAGAAGTATCCGGCTATGGTCTAGAAGGGTCTGGGGGCTTTTAGAAGCGTCCTGGGGAGCTCTACAAATGTCTGGAGGATTTTAGAAGGATCCGGGGATAGTCTAGAAGGTTCTGGGAGTTTTTAGAAGGGTCCTTGGGGGCTCTACAAATGTCTGGAGGATTTTAGAAGGATCCGGGGAGGCTCTAGAAGGGTCTGGCGGCTTTTAGAAGGGTCCTGCGGGGCTCTAAAAGGGTCTGGGTGCTTTCAGAAGGGTCCTGGGTGGCTCTAGAAGGGTCTGGGTGCTTTTAGAAAGGTCCTGTGGGACTCGAGAAGGGTCTGGGGGCTATTAGATGGGTCCTGGGGGGCTCTAGAAGGGTCTGGGATCTATTAGAAGGATCCGGGGAGGGTCTAGAAGGCTCTGGGGGCTTTTAGAAGGGTCCTTGGGGGCTCTAGAAGGGTCTGGGGACCATTAGAGGGGCCCTGGGGGCCTCTAGAAGGGTCTGGTGGATTTTAGAAGGGTCCTGGGGAGCTCTAGAATTGTCTGGGGGCTTTTAGAAGGGTCCTGGGAGGCTCTAGAAGGGTCTGGGGGCATTTAGAAGGGTCCTGCGTGTCTCTAGAAGGGTCTGGGGGCTTTTAGAAGGGTCCTTGGGGGCTCTAGAAGGGTCTGGGGACCATTAGAGGAGCCCTGGGGGCCTCTAGAAGGGTCTGAGGAATTCTAGAAGGGTCCTGGGGAGCTCTAGAAAGGTCTGGGGGCTTTTAGAAACTCCTGGGAGACTCTAGAAGAGTCTGGGGGCTTTTAGAAGGGTCCGGGGGGGATCTAGAAGGGTCTGGGGGCTCTTAGAACGGTCCTGGGGGGCTCTAGAAGGGTGTTAGGGCTTTTAGAAGTGTCCTGGGGACATCTAGAATGCTCTGGGGGCTTTTAGAAGGGTCCTGGGGGCCTCTAGAATTGTCTGCGGGATATTAGAAGGGTCCTGGTAGGCTCTAGAATGGTCTGGGTGCTTTTAGAAGGATTCGGGGAGGGTCTAGAAGGGTCTGGGGGCTTTTAGAGGGGTCCTGTGGGGCTCTAGAAGCGTCTGGGTGCTTTTAGAAGGGTCCTGGGGGGCTCTAGGAGGGTTTAGGTGTTTTTAGAAGGGTCCTGGTGAGCTCTAGAAGGGTCTGGGGGCATTCAGAAATGTCCTGGGGGCCTCTAGAAGGGTCTGGAGGCTTTTAGAAGAGTCCTGGGGGGCTCTAGATGGGTCTGGGGGCATTTAGAATCGTCCGGGGGGGCTCTAGAAAGGTCTGGGGGCTTTCAGAATGGTCCTGGGATGCTCTAGAAGGGTCTGGGGGCTTTTAGAAGCGTCCTGGGGGTCTCTAGAAGGGCCTGGGTTATTTTAGAAGGGTCCTTGGAGGATCCAGATGGGTCTGGGTGCTTTTAGAAGGATCGGGAGAGGGTCTAGAAGGGTATGGGGACTTTTAGAAGGGTCCTGGGAGGCTCTACAAAGGTCTGGAGGATTTTAGAAGGATCCGGGGAGGCTCTAGAAGGGTCTGGCGGCTTTTAGAAGGGTCCTCGTGTCCTCTAGAATGGTCTGGGGGCTTTTAGAAAGATACGGGGAGGATCTAGAATGGTCTGGGGGCTTTTAGAAGGGTCCTGGGGGGTTCTAGAATGGTCTGGAGGCTTTTAGAAGGGTCCTGGAGGGCTCTAGAAAGGTGTGGGGGCTTTTAGAAGGGTCCTGTGGGCATCTAGAAGGCTCTGGGGGCTTTTATAATGGTCCTTGGGGGCTCTAGAATGGTCTGAGGGATTTTAGAAGGGTCCTGGGAGGCTCTAGAAGGGTCTGGGGGCTTTTAGAAGGATCCGGGTAGGGTCTAGAAGGGTCTGGGGGCTTTTAGAAGGGCCCTGGGTGCCTCTAGAAGGGTCTGGGGTATTTTAGAAGGGTCCTGGTAGGCTCTAGAAGGGTCTGGGTGCTTTTAGAAGGGTCCTGGGTAGCTCTAGAATGGTCTGGGGGCTTTTAGAAGAGTCCTGGGGGGCTCTAGAAGGGTCTGGGGGCTTTTAGAACGGTCCTGGGAGACTCTAGAAGGGTCTGGGGGCATTTAGAAGGGTCCTGCCGGTATTTAGAAGGGTCTGGCGGCTTTTAGAAGGGTCCTGGGGGGCTCTAGAAGGGTGTGAGGGCTTTTAGAAGGGTCCTGGGGGGGTCTAGAAGGGTCTGGGGGCTTTTAGAATGGTCCTGGGAGGCTCTAGAAGGGTCTGGGGGCATTTAGAAGGGTCCTGCGGGTATCCAGAAGGGTCTGGCGACTTTTAGAAGGGTCCTGGGGGGCTCTAGAAGGGTGTGAGGGCTTTTAGAAGGGTCCTGGGTGCATCTAGAAGGCTCTGGGGGCTTTTAGAAGGGTCCTGGGAGGCTCTAGAAGGGTCTGGGTGCTTTTAGAAGGACTCGGGGAGGGTCTAGAATGGTCTGGGGGCTTTTAGAAGGGTCCTGTGGGGCTCTAGAAGGGTGTGGGTGCTTTTAGAAGGGTCCTGCGGGGTCTAGAAGGGTCTGGGGGCTTTTAGAAGGGTCCTGGGGAGCGCTAGAAGGGTCTGGGGGCTTTTAGAAGGGTCCTGGGTGGCGCTAGAAGTGTCTGGGTGCATTTAGAAGGGTCCTGGGGTGCTCTAGAAGGGTCTGGGGGTTACAGAAGGGTCCTGGGGCCCTCTAGAAGGGTCTGGAGGCTTTTAGAAGAGTCCTGGGGGGCTCTAGATGGGTCTGGGGGCATTTAGAACGGTCCTGGGGGGCTCTAGAAGGGTCTTGGGGAGTTTAGAAGGGTCCTGGGGAGCTCTAGAAGGGTCTGGGGGCTTTTAGAAGGGTCCTGGGGGGCTCTAGAAGGGTCTGGGTTTTTTAGAAGGGTCCTGGGGGGATCTGGAAGGGTCTGGGTGCTCTTAGAAGGGTCCTGGGGGCCTCTAGAAGTGTCTGCGGGATATTAGAAGGGTCCTGGGAGGCTCTAGAAGGGTCTGGGTGCTTTTAGAAGGATTCGGGGAGGGTCTAGAAGGGTCTGGGGGCTATTAGAAGGGTCCTGTGGGGATCTAGAAGCCTCTGTGTGCTTTTAGAAGGGTCCTGGGAGGCTCTAGAAGGGTCTGGGGGCTTTTAGAAGGGTCCTCGGGGTCTTTAGAAGGGTCTGGGGGCTTTTAGAATGGTCCTGGGGGGCTCTAGAATGCTCTGGGTGCTTTTAGAAGGGTCCTGGGTGGCTTTAGAAGAGTGTGAGGGCTTTTAGAAGGGTCCTGGGGGCATCTAGATTGCTCTGGGGGCTTTTAGAAGGGTCCTGGGGGCACCTAGATGGGTCTGAGTGATTTTAGAAGGGTCCTGGGAGGCTCTAGAAGGGTCTGGGTGATTTTAGAAAGGCCCTGGGTGGCTCTAGAATGGTCTGGGGTCTTTTAGAAGGGTCCTGGTGGGCTCTAGAAGTGTCTGGGTGCTTTTAGAAATGTCCTGGGTGGCTCTAGAAGGGTCTGGGTGCTTTTAGAAGGGTCCTGGGTAGCTCTAGAAGGGTCTGGGTGCTTTTAGAAGGGTTCTGGGGGGCTCTGGAAGGGTCTGGGGGCTTTTAGAAGGGTCCTGGGGGGCTCTAGAATGGTCTGGGGGCATTTAGAAGGGTACTGGGTGGCTCTAGAAAGGTCTACGGGGCTTTGAGTACCATCCGGGGAGGCTCTAGAAGGGTGTGGGGGCTTTTAGAATGGTCATGGGGGCATCTAGAATGCTCTGGGGGCTTTTAGAAGGGTCCTGCGTGTCTCTAGAAGGGTCTGGGGGATTTTAGAAGGGTCCTGGGAGGTTGTAGAAGGGTCTGGGTGCTTTTAGAAGTATCCTGGGAGGGTCTAGAAGGGTCTGGGGTCTTTTAGAAGGGTCCTGGTGGGCTCTAGAAGGGTCTGGGGGATTTTAGAAGAGTCCTGGGGGGCTCTAGATGGGTCTGGGGGCATTTAGAACGGTCCTGGGGGGCTCTAGAAGGGTCTTGGGGAGTTTAGAAGGGTCCTGGGGAGCTCTAGAAGGGTCTGGGGGCTTTTAGAAGGGTCCTGGGGGGCTCTAGAAGGGTCTGGGGGTTTTTAGAAGGGTCCTGGGGGGATCTGGAAGGGTCTGGGTGCTCTTAGAAGGGTCCTGGGGGCCTCTAGAAGTGTCTGCGGGATATTAGAAGGGTCCTGGGAGGCTCTAGAAGGGTCTGGGTGCTTTTAGAAGGATTCGGGGAGGGTCTAGAAGGGTCTGGGGGCTATTAGAAGGGTCCTGTGGGGATCTAGAAGCCTCTGTGTGCTTTTAGAAGGGTCCTGGGAGGCTCTAGAAGGGTCTGGGGGCTTTTAGAAGGGTCCTCGGGGTCTTTAGAAGGGTCTGGGGGCTTTTAGAATGGTCCTGGGGGGCTCTAGAATGCTCTGGGTGCTTTTAGAAGGGTCCTGGGTGGCTTTAGAAGAGTGTGAGGGCTTTTAGAAGGGTCCTGGGGGCATCTAGATTGCTCTGGGGGCTTTTAGAAGGGTCCTGGGGGCACCTAGGGTCTGAGTGATTTTAGAAGGGTCCTGGGAGGCTCTAGAAGGGTCTGGGTGATTTTAGAAAGGCCCTGGGTGGCTCTAGAATGGTCTGGGGTCTTTTAGAAGGGTCCTGGTGGGCTCTAGAAGTGTCTGGGTGCTTTTAGAAATGTCCTGGGTGGCTCTAGAAGGGTCTGGGTGCTTTTAGAAGGGTCCTGGGTAGCTCTAGAAGGGTCTGGGTGCTTTTAGAAGGGTTCTGGGGGGCTCTGGAAGGGTCTGGGGGCTTTTAGAAGGGTCCTGGGGGGCTCTAGAATGGTCTGGGGGCATTTAGAAGGGTACTGGGTGGCTCTAGAAAGGTCTACGGGGCTTTGAGTACCATCCGGGGAGGCTCTAGAAGGGTGTGGGGGCTTTTAGAATGGTCATGGGGGCATCTAGAATGCTCTGGGGGCTTTTAGAAGGGTCCTGCGTGTCTCTAGAAGGGTCTGGGGGATTTTAGAAGGGTCCTGGGAGGTTGTAGAAGGGTCTGGGTGCTTTTAGAAGTATCCTGGGAGGGTCTAGAAGGGTCTGGGGTCTTTTAGAAGGGTCCTGGTGGGCTCTAGAAGGGTCTGGGGGATTTTAGAAGAGTCCTGGGGGGCTCTAGATGGGTCTGGGGGCATTTAGAACGGTCCTGGGGGGCTCTAGAAGGGTCTTGGGGAGTTTAGAAGGGTCCTGGGGAGCTCTAGAATTGTCTGGGTGCTTTTAGAAGGGTCCTAGGGGGCTCTAGAAGGGTCAGGGGTCTTTCAGAAGGGTCCTGCGGGCCTCTAGAAGGGTCTGGAGGCTTTTAGAATGGTCCTGGGGGGCTCTAGAATGGTCTGGGACCTTTGTACTTAGCTGGCAGGGGAGACACCCTGATCAAGCAGGTGCTTTTCCCAGGCCAGGCTCATCCTTTGCACTCCGGTGTGCTGACCCCTGCGAATTCCCCAAATGAAGAATCCGGGGAGGGTCTAGAAGGGTCTGGAGGCTTTTAGAAGGGTCTTGGGGGGCTCTAGAAGGGTCTGGGGGCTTTTAGAAGGGTCCTGGGGTGCTCCAGAAGGGTCTGGAGCCTTCTAAAAGGGTCCTGGGGGGCTCTAGAAGGGTCTGAGGGATTTTAGAAGGGCCCTGGGAGGCTCTAGAAGGGTCTGGGTGCTTTTCGAAGGGTCCTGGGGGGCTCTAGAAGGGTCTGAGGGATTTTAGAAGGGTCCTGGTGGCCTCTAGAAAGGTTGGGTGCTTTTAGAATTGTCCTGGGGGATTCTAGAAGGGTCTGGGGGCTTTTAGAAGGGATTTGGTGGGCTCTAGAAGGGTCTGGGGGCTTTTAGAATGGTCCTGTGGGGTCTAGAAGGGTCTGGGGGCTTTTAGAAGGGTCCTGGGGGGCTCTTGAAGGATCTGGGGACAGTTAGGAGGGTCCTGAGGGGATGTTGAATGGTCTGAGTGCTTTTAGATGGGTCCTGTAGGGCTAAAAAAGGTTCCTAACCCTATCCCTAACCCTAACCCTAACTCTTACTCTATCCCTAACCCTAACCCTATCTCTTACTCTAGTCCTAACTCTAACACAAAACCCTAACACTAACCCTAACCCTAACCCCTAAACCTAACCCTAACTCTAACCCTAACCCTAACTCTAACCTTAACTCTAACCCTAAACCCTAACCCTAACCCTAACCCTAAACCCTAACTCTAACCTAACCCTAACCCTAACCCTAATCCTAACCCTAACCTAACCCTAACCCTAACGCTAACCCTGCCTCTAACCCCTAGAAGTATCTGGGGCTTTTAGAAGAGTCCTTGAAGGATCTAGGAGGGTCTAGGGTCTCTAAAAAGGTTCCTAAGGGGCTCTGGAAGGGTCTGGGGTCTTTTAGAAGGGTCCTCGGTGGCTCTAGAAGGGTCTATGGTATTGTAGAAGGGTCCTAAGGGTGGGTTTAGTAGGGCCTGGGGGGCTTTATAAGATTTTGGGGGCCTTTATAAGGTTTTGGGGGGGCTCTAGAAAGTCCGGGGCTTTGAGAAGCACACTGGGGGGCTCTAAAAGGGTCTGGGGGATTTTAGAATGTTCCTGGGGGCTCTAGACGTGTCTGGGTGCTTTTAGAAGATTCCTGGGGGGCTCTAGAAGGGTCTGGGTGCTTCTAGAGCAAAAATTTTCATTTTGCACATTTGGGAATTCGCAGGGGTCAGCACACCGGAGTGCAAAGGATGAGCCTGGCCTGGGAAAAGCACACTGCTTGATCAGGGTGTCTCCCCTGCCAGCTAAGTACATAGGTCCCAGACCATTCTAGAGCCCCCAAGGACCCTTCCAAAAAGCCCCCAGACCCCTTCTGAAGACGTTCACGTTCCTTTGAAAAGGCCCCAGACCCTTCTAGAGCCTCCCAAGACCCTTCTAAAAGCCCCCAGACCCTTCTAGACCCTCCCCGGATCCTTCTAAAAGCCCCGAGACCCTTCTAGAGGATCCCAGGACCCTTCTAAAAGGACCCAGACCATTCTAGAGCCCCCCAGGACCCTTCTAAAAGCCCCCAGACCCTTCTAGAGCCTCCCAGGATTCTTCTAAAAGCACCCAGACCCTTCTAGAGCTCCCAGGACCCTTCTAAAATCCCCCAGACCCTTCTAGAGGACCCCAGGGCCCATCTAAAAGTCCCCAGACCCTTCTAGAGCCACCCAGGACCCTTCCAAAAGCCACCAGACCATTCTAGAGCCACTAAAGACTCTTCTAAAAGCCCCCAGACCCTTCTAGATCCCCCCAGGACCCTTCTAAAAGCCCCCAGACCCTTCTAGATCCCACCAGGACCCTTCTAAATGCCCCCAGACCCTTCTAGAGCCCCCCAGCACCCTTCTAATAGCACCCATACCCTTCTAGAGGCCCGCAGGACCCTTCTGAAAGAACCCAGACCCTTCTAGAGCCTCCTAGGACCCCTCTAATAGATCCCAGACCCTTCTAGATGCCCCCAGGACCCTTCTAAATGCCCCCAGACCCTTCTAGAGCCTCCCAGGACCATTCTAAAAGCCCCCAGACCCTTCTAGAGCACCCCCGGTCCCCTCTAATATATCCCACACCATTCTAGAGGCCACCAGGATACTTTCAAAAGCCCCCAGACCCTTCTAGAGAACCCCAGGACCCTTCTAAAAGCCCCCAGACCCTTCTAGAGCCCCCCAGGGCCCTTCTAAAAGCCCCGAGACCCTTCTAGGAGAGAAGGGGGTCCTTAAGAGGGGCCTTGGGGTCCTCTAGAAGGGTCTGGGGGCTTATAGAAGTGTCCTGGCGGGCTCTCGAAGGGTCTGGGTTCTTTGAGAAGGGTCCTTGGGTGGCTCTAGAAGGGTTTGGGGGCTTTTGGAAGGGTCCTGGTTGCCTCAAGAAGGGTCTGGGGGCTTTTAGAAGGGTCCTGGGGGCTCTAGAAGGGTCTGGGGGCTTTTAGAATGGTCCTTGGGGGTCTCTAGAAGGGTCTGGGGGCTTTTAGAATGGTCCTTGGGGGCTCTAGAAGAATCTGGGGACCACTAGAGGGGCCCTGGGGGCCTCTAGAAGGGTCTGGGGTATTTTAGAAGGCTCCTGGGGAACTCTAGAAGGGTCTGGGGGCTTTTAGAATGATCCGGGGAAGGTCTAGAAGCGTCTGGGGGCCATTAAAATGGTCCTGGGGGTTCTAGAAGGGTCTGGGGTCTTTTAGAAGGGTCCTGGGGGGCTCTAGAAGGGTCTGGCGGCTTTTAGAAGGGTCCTGGGGGGCTCTAGAAGGGTATGAGGGCTTTTAGAATGGTCCGGGGGGCATCTAGAAGACTCTGGGGGCTTTTAGAATGGTCCTGGGAGCCTCTAGAAGTGTCTGAGGGATTTTAGAAGGGTCCGCGGAGGCTCTAGAAGGGTCTGGATGCTTTTAGAAGGATCCGGGGAGGGTCTAGAAGGGTCTGGGTCTTTTAGAAGGGTCCTGTGTAGGTCTAGAAGGGTCTGGGGTCTTTTAGACGGGTCCTGGGGGGCTCTAGATGGGTCTGGGGCCTTTTAGAAGAGTCCTGGGGAGCTCTAGAAGGGTCTGGGGGCTTTTAGAAGGGTCCTGGGGGCATGTAGAAGGGTCTGGAGGCTTTTAGAAGGGTCCTGGAAAGCTCTAGAAGGGTCTGGGGCATTCAAAACGGTCCTGGTGGCCTCTAGAAGGGAATGGAGGCTTTTAGAAGGGTCCTGGGGGGCTCTAGATGGGTTGGGGGGCATTTAGAAGGGTCCTGGGGGGCTCTAAAAGGTTCTGGGGTCTTTTAGAATGATACGTGGAATCTCTAGAAGGGCCTGGGGGCTTTTAGAAAGGTCCTGGGGGGCTCTAGAAGGGTCTGGAGGCTTTCAGAAGGGTTCTGGGGGGCTCTAGAAGGGTGTGGGGGCTTTTAGAAGCGTCCTGGGGGCATCTAGAAGGCTCTGGTGGCTTTTAGAAGGGTTCTGGGAGGCTCTAGAAGGGTCTGATGGATTTTAGAAGGGTCCTGGGAGGCTCTAGAAGGGTCTGGGTGCTTTTAAAAGGATCCGGGGAGGGTCTAGAACGGTCTGGGGGTTTTTAGAAGGGTCTGGGGGATTTTAGAAGGGTCCACGGGGGCTCTAGAGGGGTCTGAGGGATTTTAGAAGGGTCCTGGGGAGCTCTAGAATGGTCTGGGTGCTTTTAGAGGGGCCCTGGGCTTCTCTAGAAAAGTCTGGAGGCTTTTATAAGGTCCTGGGGGGCTCTAGATGGGTCTGGGGTCATTTAGAAGGGTCCTGGGCGGATCTAGAAGGGTCTGGGGGATTTTAGAAGGATCCTGGGGGCCTCTAGAAAGGTCTGGGGTCATTTAGAAGGGTCCTGGGGAGCTCTAGAACGGTCTGGGGTCTTTCAGAAGGGTCCTGAGGGGCTTTAGAAGGGTCTAGGGGCTTTTAGAAGGGTCCTGGGGGCCTCTAGAAGGGTCTGGGGTCTTTTAGAAGGGTCCTGGGAGGATCCAGATGGGTCTGGGTACTTTTAGATGCATCTGGGGAGGTTCTAGAGGGGTCTGGGGGCGTTAAGAAGGGTCCTGGGGGGCTCTACAAATGTCTGGAGGCTTTTAGAAAGGTCCTGGGGGCATCTAGAAGGGTCTGTGGGCTTTTAGAAGGATCCGGGGAGGCTCTAGAAGGGTCTGGTGGCTTTTAGAAGGGTCCTGGGGGCCTCTAGAAGGGTCTGGGGGCTTTTAGAAGGATACGGGGAGGATCTAGAAGGGTCTGGGTGCTTTTAGAAGGGTCCTGGGGGGCTCTAGAAGGGTCTGGGTACTTTTTGAAAGATCCGGGGAGGGTCTAGAAGGGTCTGGGGGTTTTAGAAGGGTCCTGGGTTTCTCTAGAATGGTCTGGGTGCTTTTAGAGGGGCCCTGGGCTTCTCTAGAAGGGTCTGGTGGCTTCTATTAGAGACCTGGGGGGCTCTAGAATGGTCTGGGGTCTTTTAGAAGGGTCCTGGGAGGTTTTAGAAGGGTCTGGGGTCTTTTAGAAGGGTCCTGCGGGTATCTAGAAGGGTCTGGGGGCTTTTAGAAGGGTCCTGGGGGGGCTCTATAAGGGTCTGGGGGCATTTAGAAGGGTCCTGTGGGGCTCTAGAAGCGTCTGGGTGCTTTCAGAATGGTCCTGGAAGCCTCTAGAAGGGTCTGGGGACTTTTAGAAGGGTCCTGGGGGTGTCTAGAAGGGTCTGGGTGCTTTTAGAATGGTCCTGGGGTGCTCTAGAATGCTCTGGGGGATTTTAGAAGGGTCCTGGGAGGCTCTAGAAGGGTCTGGGGTCTTTTAGAAGGGTCCTGGGAGGCTCTAGAAGGGTCTGGGTGCTTTTAGAATGGTCCTGGAAGGCTCTAGAATGGTCTGGGGGCTTTTTGAAGGGTCCAGGGTGCCTCTAGAAAGGTCTGGGTGCTATTAGAAGGGTCCTGCGGGGCTCTAGAAGGGTCTGGGGGCTATTAGAAGGATCCGGGGAGGGTCTAGAAACTCTGGGGGCTTTTCGAAGGGTCCTTGGGGGCTCTAGAAGGGTCTGGGGACAATTAGAGGAGCCCTGGGTGCCTCTAGAAGGGTGTGGGTGAGTTTAGAAGGGTCCTGGGGAGCTCTAGAAGGGTCTGGGGGCTTTTAGAATGGACCTGGGAGATTCCAGAAGGGTCTGGGGGCTTTTAGAAGGGTCCTGGGGGGATCTAGAAGGGTCTGGGTGCTCTTAGAAGGGTCCTGGGGGCCTCTAGAAGTGTCTGCGGGATATTAGAAGGGTCCTGGGAGGCTCTAGAAGGGTCTGGGTGCTTTTAGAAGGATTCGGGGAGGGTCTAGAAGGGTCTGGGGGCTTTTAGAAGGGTCCTGTGGGGATCTAGAAGCCTCTGTGTGCTTTTAGAAGGGTCCTGGGAGGCTCTAGAAGGGTCTGGGGGCTTTTAGAAGGGTCCTGGGGGTTTTTAGAAGGGTCTGGGGGCTTTTAGAATGGTCCTGGGGGGCTCTAGAATGCTCACGGTGCTTTTAGAAGGGTCCTGGGTGGCTTTAGAAGAGTGTGAGGGCTTTTAGAAGGGTCCTGGGGGCATCTAGATGGCTCTGGGAGCTTTTAGATGGGTCCTGCGGGCCTCTAGATGGGTCTGAAGGATTTTAGAAGGGTCCTGGGAGGCTGTAGAAGGGTCTTGGTGCTTTTATAAGGATCCGGGGAGGGTCCAGAAGGGTCTGGGGTCTTTTAGAAGGGTCCTGGGGGGCTCTAGAAGGGTCTGGGGGATTTTAGAAGGGTCCTGGGGAGCTCTAGAAGGGTCTGGGGACTTTTAGAAGGGTCCTGGGAGAATCTAGAAGGGTCTGGGGGCTTTTAGAAGGGTCCTGCGGGTGTCTAGAAGGGTCTGGGGGCTTTTAGAAGGGTCCTGGGGGGATCTTGAAGGGTCTGGGGGCTCTTAGAAGGGTCCTGGGGGGCTCTAGAAGGGTATTAGTGCTTTTAGAAGGGTCCTGGAAGCATCTAGATGGCTCTGGGTGCTTTTAGAAGGGTCCTGGGTGCCTCTAGAAGTGTCTGCGGGATATTAGAAGGGTCCTGGGAGGCTCTAGAAGGGTCTGGGTGCTTTTAGAAGGATTCGGGGTGGGTCTAGAAGGGTCTGGGTGCTTTTAGAAGGGTCCTGTGGGGCTCTAGATGCGTCTGGGTGCTTTCAGAAGGGTCCTGGGAGGCTCTAGAAGGGTCTGGGGACTTTTAGAAGGGTCCTGGGGGTCTCTAGAAGGGTCTGGGTGCTTTTAGAATGGTCCTGGGGTGCTCTAGAATGCTCTGGGGGATTTTAGAAGGGTCCTGGGGGCTCTAGAAGAGTGTGAGGGCTTTAAGAAGGGTCCTGGGGGCATCTAGATTGCTCTGGGGGCTTTTAGAAGGGTCCTGGGGGCACCTAGATGGGTCTGAGGGATTTCAGAAGAGTCCTGGGAGGCTCTAGAAGGGTCTGGGTGATTTTAGAAGGGCCCTGGGTGGCTCTAGAATGGTCTGGGGGCTTTTAGAAGGGTCCTGGTGGGCTCTAGAAGGGTCTGGGTGCTTTTAGAAATGTCCTGGGTGGCTCTAGAAGGGTCTGGGGGCTTTTAGAAGGGTCCTGGGTAGCTCTAGAAGGGTCTGGGTGCTTTTAGAAGGGTTCTGGGGGGCTCTAGAAGGGTCTGGGAGCTTTTATAGGGTCCTGGGGGGCTCTAGAATAGTCTGGGGGCTTTCAGAAGGGTCCTGGGGGCCTCTAGAAGGGTTTGGAGGCTTTTAGAAGGGTCCTGGGGGGCTCTAGAATGGTCTGGGGGCATTTAGAAGGGTACTGGTTGGCTCTAGAAAGGTCTGGGGGCTTTTAGAACGATCCGGGGAGGCTCTAGAAGGGTGTTGGGGCTTTTAGAAGGGTCCTGGGGGCATCTAGAAGGGTCTGGGGGCTTTTAGAATGGTCCTGCGTGTCTCTAGAAGGGTCTGGGGGATTTTAGAAGGGTCCTGGGAGGCTGTAGAAGGGTCTGGGTGCTTTTAGAAATATCCGGTTTAGGGTCTAGAAGGGTCTGGGTGCTTTTAGATGACTCCTGGTGGGCTCTAGAAGGGTCTGGGGGATTTTAGAAGGGTCCTGGGGGTCTCTAGAAGGGTCTGTTGGATTTTAGAAGGGTCCTGGGGAGCTCTAGAATGGTCTGGGGGCTTTTAGAAGGGCTCTGGGGAGATCTAGAATTGTCTGGGGGCTTTTAGTAGGGTCCTAGGGGGCTCTAGAAGGGTCTGGGGGCTTTCAGAAGGGTCCTGCGGGCCTCTAGAAGGATCTGGAGGCTTTTAGAATGGTCCTGGGGGGCTCTAGAATGGTCTGGGGGCATTTAGAAGGGTCCCGGGGGTCTCTAGAAGGCTCTGGGGTCTTTCAAAAGGGTCCTGGGGGCTTCTAGAAGGGTTTGAAGGATTTTAGAAGGGTCCTGGGAGGCTGTAGAAGGGTCTGGGTGCTTTTAGAAGAATCCGGGGAGGATTTAGAAAGGTCTGGGGTCATTTAGATGGGTCCTGGGGGGCTCTAGAAGGGTCTGGGGGCTTTTAGAAGGGTCCTCGGGTGCTCCAGAAGGGTCTGAGGGATTTTAGAAGGGTCCTGGGAGGCTCTAGAAGGGTCTGGGTGCTTTTAGAAGAATCCGGGGAGGGTCTAGAAAGGTCTGGGGTCATTTAGATGGGTCCTGGGGGGCTCTAGAAGGGTCTGGGGGCTTTTAGAAGGGTCCTGGGGTGCTCCAGAAGGGTCTGGAGCCTTCTAAACGGGTCCTGGGGGGCTCTAGAACGGTCTGAGGGATTTTAGAAGGGTCCTGGGAGGCTCTAGAAGGGTCTGGGTGCTTTTAGAAGGGTCCTGGGGGGCTCTAGAAGTGTCTGAGGGATTTTAGAAGGGTCCTGGTGGCCTCTAGAAAGGTTGGGTGCTTTTAGAATGGTCCTGGGGGACTGTAGAAGGGTCTGGGGGCTTTTAGAAGGGATTTGGGGGGCTCTAGAAGGGTCTGGGGGCTTTTAGATGGGTCCTGGGGGGTTCTAGAGGGGTCTGGGGGCTTTTAGAATGGTCCTGTGGGGTCTAGAAGGGTCTGGGGGCTTTTAGAATGGTCCTGGGTGGCTCTTGAAGGATCTGGGGACAGTTAGGAGGGTCCTGAGGGGATGTTGAATGGTCTGAGTGCTTTTAGATGGGTCCTGTAGGGCTAAAAAAGGTTCCAAACCCTATCCCTAACCCTAACTCTTACTCTATCCCTAACCCTAACCCTATCTCTTACTCTAATCCTAACTCTAACACAAACCCTAACACTAACCCTAACCCTAACCCTAACCCTAACCCTAACCCTGCCTCTAACCCCTAGAAGTATCTGGGGGCTTTTAGAAGAGTCCTTGAAGGATCTAGGAGGGTCTAGGGTCTCTAAAAAGGTTCCTAAGGGGCTCTGGAAGGGTCTGGGGTCTTTTAGAAGGGTCCTCGGTGGCTCTAGAAGGGTCTAGGGTATTGTAGAAGGGTCCTAAGGGGGTTTAGTAGGGCCTGGGGGGCTTTATAAGATTTTGGGGGCCTTTATAAGGTTTTGGGGGGCTCTAGAAAGTCCGGGGGCTTTGAGAAGCACACTGGGGGCTCTAAAAGGGTCTGGGGGATTTTAGAATGTTCCTGGGGGCTCTAGACGTGTCTGGGTGCTTTTAGAAGGTTCCTGGGGGGCTCTAGAAGGGTCTGGGCGCTTCTAGAGCAAAAATTTTCATTTTGCACATTTGGGGAATTTGCAGGGGTCAGCACACCGGAGTGCAAAGGATGAGCCTGGCCTGGGAAAAGCACCTGCTTGATCAGGGTGTCTCCCCTGCCAGCTAAGTACAAAAGCCACAGAACATTCTAGAGCCCCCAAGGACAATTCCAAAAGCCCCCAGACCCTTCTGAAGACGTTCACGTTCCTTTGAAAAGGCCCCAGACCCTTCTAGAGCCTCCCAAGAACCTTCTAAATGCCCCCAGACCCTTCTAGACCCTCCCCGGATGCTTCTAAAAGCCCCGAGACCCTTCTAGAGGACCCCAGGACCCTTCTAAAAGACCCCAGACCCTTCTAGAGCCCCCCAGGACCCTTCTAAAAGCCCCCAGACCCTTCTAGAGCCTCCCAGGACCCTTCTAAAATCCCTCAGACCGTTCCAGAGCCCCCCAGGACCCGTTTAGAAGGCTCCAGACCCTTCTGGAGAACCCCAGGACCCTTCTACAACCCCCCGACCCTTCTAGAGCCCCCCAGGACCCATCTAAATGACCCCAGACCCTTCTAGAGCCACTAAAGACTCTTCTAAAAGCCCCCAGACCCTTCTAGAGCACCCCAGGACCCTTCTAAATGCCCCCAGACCCTTCTAGAGCCACCCAGGACCTTTCTAAAAGCCCCCAGACCCTTCTAGAGCCCCCCAGGACCCCTCTAATAGCACCCATACCCTTCTAGAGCCCCCCAGGACCATTCTAAAAGCCCCCAGACCCTTCTAGAGGCCCCCAGGACCCTTCTAAAAGACCCCAGACCCTTCTAGAGACACCCAGTACCCTTCTACAAGCCCCCAGACCCTTCTAGAACCCCCCAGGACCCTTCTAAAAGCCCCAAGACCCTTCTAGAGGCCCCCAGGACACGTCTAAAAGACTCTAGACACTTCTAGAGCCCCCCAGGACCATTCTAAAAGCACCCAGACCCTTCTAGAGCCATTTAGGATCCTTCGAAAAGCACCCAAACCCTTTTAGACCGTCCCCGGATCATTCTAAAAGCCCCCAGTCATTTCTAGAGCCCCCCAGGACCCTACTAAAAGCCCCCAGACCCTTCAAGAGCCCCCTAGGACCCATCTAAAAGACCCCAGACCCTTCTAGAGGCCCCCAGGATACTTCTAAAAGCTCCCAGACCCTTCTAGAGCCACCCAGGACCCTTCTAAAAGCCCCCAGAGCCTTCTACACCCTCCCCGGATCCTTCTAAAAGACCCCAGACCCTTCTAGAGGCCCCCAGGACCCTTCTAAAAGCACCAAGACCCTTTTAGAGCCCGTCAGGACCCTTCTAAAAGCCCCCAGACCCTTCTAGAGCCCCCCAGGACTCTTCTAAAAGTCCCCAGACCCTTCTAGGTGCCCTTAGGGCCCCTCTTAAGGCACCCAGTCCCTTCTAGAACACCCCAGAACCCTTCTAAAACTCCCCAGACCCTTCTAGAGCACCCCAGGACCCTTCTAAAAGCCCCCAGACCCTTCTAGAGCACCCCCGGACCCTTCTAAAAGACTCCAGACCCTTCTAGAGGCCCCCAGGACCCTTCTGAAAGCAACCAGAACATTCTAGAGCCCCCCAGGACCCTTCTAAAAGCCCCAAGGCTCTTCTAGATCACCCCAGGACCCATCTAAAAGCCCCCAGACCCTTCTAGAGCCCCCCCGGACACTTCTAAAAAACCCCAGACCCTTCTAGAGGCCCCCAGGACACTTCAGAAAGCCCCCAGAACATTCTAGAGCCCCCCAGGACCCTTCTAAAAGCCCCCAGGCCCATCTAGAGCATCCCAGGACCTTTCTAAAACCCCCAGACCCTTCTAGAGCCTCCCAGGACCCTTCTAAAAGCCCCCAGACCCTTCTAGAGAAACCCAAGGACCCTTCTAAAAGCCCAGAGACCCTTCTAGAGGCCCACAGGACCCTTCTAAAAGCCCCCAGACCCTTCTAGAGCACCCCAGGACCCTTCTACAAGGCCCCAGACCCTTCTAGAACCACCCAGGACCCTTCTAAAAGCCCCCAGACCCTTGTAGAGGCCCCCAGGACCCTTCTACAAGCCCCCAGACCCCTCTAGAGCCCCCCAGGTCCATTCTAAAAGCACACAGACCCTTCTAGAGTCCCCCAGGACCATTCTACAAGCCCCCAGACCCTTCAAGAGCACCCCAGTACCCTTCTACAAGCCCCCAGACCATTCTAGAGCCCCCCAGGACACGTCTAAAAGACTCTAGACCCTTCTAGAGCACCCCAGGACCTTTCTAAAAGCACCCAGACCCTTCTAGAGGCTCCCCGGTCCATTATAAAAGCACCCAGACTCTTCTAGAGCCTCCCAGGACCCTTCTAAAAGCCCCCAGACCCTTCTAGAGCCATTTAGGATCCTTCAAAAAGCACCCAAACCCTTCTAGACCGTCCCCGGATCATTCAAAAAGCTCCCAGACCCTTCTAGAGCCCCTCAGGACCCCTCTAAAAGCCCCCAGACCCTTCTAGACCCTCCCCGGATCCTTCTAAAAGCACCCAGACCCTTCTAGAGCACCCCAGGACCATTCAAAAAGTTCCCAGACCCTTCTAGAGGCCCCCAGGACCCTTCTAAAAGCCCCCAGACCCTTTTAGAGCACGCCAGGACCCTTCTAAAAGTCCCCAGACCCTTCTAGAGCCCCCCAGGACCCTTCAAAAAGTCCCCAGACCCTTCTAGGTGCCCCCAGGTCCCCTCTTAAGGCACCCAGTCCCTTCTAGAGCACCGCAGGACCCTTCTAAAAGCCCCCAGACCCTTCTAGAGCCCCCCAGGACCCTTCTAAAAGACCCCAGACCCTTCTAGAGCCCCCCAGGACCCTTCTAAAAGACCCCAGACCCTTCTAGAGGCACCCAGGACCCTTCTGAAAGCCAGCAGAACATTCTAGAGCCCCCCAGGACACTTCTAAAGGCACCCAGACCCTTCTAGAGCCCCCCAGGACCCTTCTAAAAGCCCCCAGACCCTTCTAGATTCCCCCAGGACCCTTCTGAAGGCCCCCAGAACCTTCTAGAGCCTCCCAGGTCCATTCTAAAAGCCCCCAGACCCTTCTAGAGCATCCGAGGACCCTTCTGAAAGCCCCCAGAACCTTCTAGAGCATCCCAGGACCCTTCTAAATGCACCCAGACCCTTCTAGAGACCCCCAGGACCATTCTGAAATCCTCCAGAACCCTCTAGAGCCACCCAGGACCGTTCTAAATGTCCCCAGACCCTTCTAGACCCTCCCCGGATCATTCTAAAAGCCCCCAGACCCTTCTAGAGATTCCCAGGACCCTTCTAAAAGGCCGCAGACACTTCTAGACCCTCCCCGGATCCTTCTAGAGCCCCCCAGGACCCCTCTAAAAGCCTCCAGATCTTTCTAGAGCCCCCCAGCACCAGTCTAAAACCCCCCAGACCATTCCAGCCCTCCCCTGATCATTCTAAAAGACCCCAGACCCTTCTAAAACCTCCCAGGACCCTTCTAAAGGAACTCAGACCCTTCTAGACCCTCCCCGGATTATTCTAAAAGCACCCAGACCCTTCTAGAGCCGCCCAAGACCCTTCTAAAAGCCTCCAGACCCTTCTAGAGCCAACCAGGACCTTTCTAAAAGCCCCCAGACCCTTCTAGACCCTCCGCGGATCCATCTAAAAGCACCCAGACCCTTCTAGAGCCCCCCCGAACCCCTCTAATAGATCCCAGACCCTTCTGGAGGCCCCCAGGACCCCTCTATAAGTCCCCAGACCCTTCTAGAGAACCCCAGGACCCTTCTAAAATCACCCAGACCCTTCTAGAGCCCCCCCGGACCCCGGTAATAGATCCCAGACCCTTCTAGAGCCTCCCAGGACCCTTCTAAAAGCCCCCAGACCCTTCTAGAGCACCCAAGGACCCTTCTAAAATCCTCCAGACCCTTCTAGAGGCCCCCTGGACCCTTCTGAAAGCCCCCAGAACCTTCTAGAGCCCCCCAGAACCATTCTAAAAGCCCCCAGACCCTTCTAGAGCATCCCAGGACAGTTCTAAAAGCACCCAGACCCTTCTAGAGCCTCCCAGGACCCTTCTAAAAGCTCCCAGACCCTTCTAGATACCCCCAGGACCCTTCTAAAAGCACCCAGACCATTCTAGAGCGACCCAGGACCCTTCTAAAAGCCCCCAGACCCTTCTAGATCCTCCCAGGACCCTTCTAAAAGCCCCCAGACCCTTCTAGAGCACCCCAGGACCCTTATAAAAGCCCCCAGACCCTTCTAGAGCCTCCCAGGACCTTTCTACAAGCCCCCAGACCCTTCTAGACAACCAAGGACCCTTCTAAAAGCCCCCAGACCCTTCTAGAGACCCCCAGGACCCTTCTACAAACCCCCAGACCTTTCTAGCGCTCCCCAGGACCCATCTAAAAGGCCCCAGACCCTTCTAGAGGCCCCCAGGACCATTCTAAAAGCCCCGAGACCCTTCTAGAGTCCCCCAGGACCAGTCTACACGCCCCCAGACCCTTCTAGAGCCACCCAGGACCCTTCTAAAAGCCCCCATACCCTTCTAGAGGACCCCAGGACCCTTCTAAAAGCCTCTAGACCCTTCTAGAGCCCCCCAGGACCTTTCTAAAAGCACCCAGACCCTTCTAGAGGCTCCCCGGACCCTTATAAAAGCACCCAGACCCTTCTAGAGCCTCCCAGGATCCTTCTAAAAGCCCCCAGACCCTTCTAGAGACCCCCAGGACCCTTCTAAAATCCCCCAGACCCTTCTAGGCCCTCCCTGGATCCTTCTAAAAGCCCCCAGACCCTTCTAGAGCCCCCTAGGATCCTTCAAAAAGCACCCAGACCCGTCTAGACCGTCCCCGGATCATTCTAAAAGACCCCAGACCCTTCTAGAGGCACCCAGAACGCTTCTAAAAGCCCCCAGACCCTTCTAGACCCTCCCCAATCCTTCTAAAATATCCCAGACCCTTCTAGAGCCTCCCAGGAGCATTCTAAAGCCCCCAGACCCTTCTAGAGGCCACCAGGACCCTTCTAAAAGCCCCCAGACCCTTCTAGAGCCCCCCAGGACCCTTCTAAAAGCCTCTAGACCTTTCTAGAGCCCCCCAGGACCCTTCTAAAAGCCCCCAGACGCTTCTAGAGGCCCCCAGGGCCCTTCTTAAGGCACCCCGTCCCTTCTAGAGCACCCCAGGACCCTTCTAAAAGTTCCCAGACCCTTCTAGATCATCCCAGGACCCTTCTAAAAGCCCCCAGACCGTTCTAGAGCCCCCCCGGACCCTTCTAAAAGCCCCCAGACCCTTCTAGAGGACCCCAGGAACCTTCTGAAAGCCAGCAGAACATTCTAGAGCCCCCCAGGACCCTTCTAAAAGCAGCCAGACCCTTCTAGAGCCCCCCAGGACCCTTCTAAATGCCCCCAGACCCTTCTAGAGACCCCCAGGAACCTTCTGAAAGCCCCCAGAACCTTCTAGAGGCCCCCAGGACCCTTCTAAAAGCCCCCAGACCCTTCTAGAGACCCCCAGGACACTTCTAAAAGCCCCCAGACCCTTCTAGAGATCCCCAGGACCATTCTAAAAGCCCACAGAACCCTCTAGAGCCACCCAGGACCCTTCTACAAGCCCCCAGACCCTTCTAGATCCTCCCAGGACCCTTCTAAAAGCACCCAGACCCTTCTAGACCCTCCCAGAACCATTCTAAAGGCCCCCAGACCTTTCTAGACCCTCTCCGGATCATTCTAAAAGCCCCCAGACCCTTCTAGAGGCCCCCAGGACCCTTCTAAAAGCCCCCAGACCATTCTAGAGCCCCCCAGGACCCTTCTAAAAGACCCCAGACCCTTCTAGAGGCACCCAGGACCCTTCTGAAAGCCAGCAGAACATTCTAGAGCCCCCCAGGACACTTCTAAAGGCACCCAGACCCTTCTAGAGCCTCCCAGGACCCTCCTAAAAGCCCGCAGACCTTTCTAGACCCTCTCCGGATCCTCCTAAATGAACCCAGACCCTTCCAGGTCCCCCCAGAACCCCTCTAAAAGCCTCCAGACCCTTCTATAGCCCCCCAGGACCCGTTTAAAAGCGGCCAGACCCTTCTAGACCCTCCCCTGATCATTCTAAAAGACCCCAGACCCTTCTAAAACCTCCCAGGACTATTCTAAAAGAACCCAGACCATTCTAGACCCTCCCCGGATTATTCTAAAAGCCACCAGACCTTTCTACAGTCCCCCAAGACCCTTCTAAAAGCCTCCAGACCCTTCTAGAGCCCCCCCGAACCCCTCTAATAGATCCCAGACCCTTCTAGAGGCCCCCAGGACCCTTCTAAAAGCCCCCAGACCCTTCTAGAGCCTCCCAGGACCCTTCTAAAAGCCCCCAGACCCTTCTAGAGCCCCCCCGGACCCCTCTAATGGATCCCAGACCCTTCTAGAGGACCCCAGGATACTTCTAAATGCCCCCAGAACCTTCTAGACCCTACCCGGATTCTTCTAAAAGCCCCCAGACCCTTCTAGAGCCCCCCAGGACCATTTTAAAAGCCCCCAGACCCTTCTAGAGCATCCGAGGCCCCTTCTAAAAGCACCCAGACCCTTCTAGAGCATCCCAGGACCCTTCTAAAAGCCCCCAGAGCCTTCTAGAGCACCCCAGGACCCTTCTAAAAGACCCCAGGACCCTCTAGAGCCACCCAGGACCCTTCTAAAAGCCCCCAGATTCTTCTAGAGCCTCCCAGGACCCTTCTAAAAGCACCCAGACCCTTCTAGAGCCTCCCAGGACCATTCTAAAGGACCCCAGACCTTTCTAGACCCTCTCCGGATCATTCTAAAAGCCCCCAGACCCTTCTAGAGGCCCCCAGGACCCTTCTAAAAGCCCCTAGACCCTTTAAGAGCCCCCCCGGACCACTCTAATAGATCCCAGACCCTTCTAGAGGCCCCCAGGATAATTCTAAATGCCCCCAGACCCTTCTAGAGAACCCCGGGACCCTTCTAAAAGCACCCAAACCCTTCTAGAGCCACCCAGGACCCTTCTAAAAGCTCCCAGAACCTTCTAGATCCTCCTCGGATCATTCTAAAAGCCCCCAGACCATACTAGAGCCCCCCAGGACCCTTCTAAAAGCACTCAGACCCTTCCAGAGGCCCCCAGGACCCTTCTAAAAGCACCCAGACCCTTCTAGAGCCTCCCAGGACCATTCTAAAAGCCCCCAGACCCTTCTAGACCTCCCCAGGACCTTTCTAAAAGCCCCCAGACCCTTCTAGAGCCCCCCAGGACCCTTCTGAAAGGCCGCAGACACTTCTAGACACTCCCCGGAACTTTCTAAAAGACCCAGACATTTCTAGAGACACCCAGGGGCATTCTAAAAGTCCCCAGACCCTTCTAGAACCCCCCAGGACCCTTCTAAAAGCCCCCAGACCCTTCTAGAGCCCCCCAGTCCCCCTCTTAAGGCACCCCGTCCCTTCTAGAGCACCCCAGGACCCTTCTAAAAGTCCCCAGACCCTTCTAGATGCCCCCTGGACCTTTCTGAAAGCCCCCAGAACCTTCTAGAACCCCCCAGGACCCTTCTAAAAGCAGCCAGACCCTTCTAGAGCATCCCAGGACGCTTCCAGAAGTCCCCAGACCCTTCAGAGCCTCCCAGGACCCTTCTAAAAGCCCCCAGACACTTCTAGAGACCCCCAGGACCCTTCTAAAAGCCCCAGACCCTTCTCGAGACCCCCAGGACCCTTCTAAAAGCCCCCAGACCCTTCTAGAGCCTCCAAGGACCCTTCTAAAAGCCCCCAGACCATTCTAGAGCCCCCCAGGACCCTTCTAAAAGCCCCCAGACCCTTCTAGAGCCTACCAGGACCTTTCTACAAGCCCCCAGACCCTTCTAGAGCCCCCAAGGACCCTTTTAAAAGCCAACAGACCCTTCTAGAGCCCCCCAGGACCATTCTAAAAGCCCCCAGACCCTTCTAGAGCCCCCCAGGACCCTTCTACAAGCCCCCAGACCCTTCTAGAGCCCCCCAGGACCCTTCTAAAAGCCCCCAGACCCTTCTAGAACCCCCAGGACCATTTTAAAGGCCCACAGACGCTTCTAGACCCTCCCCGGACCATTCTAAAAGCCCCCAGACCCTTCTAGAGCCTCCCAGGACCCTCAAAAAAGCCCGCACACCTTTCTAGACCCTCTCCGGATCCTCCTAAATGAACCCAGACCCTTCCAGGTCCCCCCAGAACCCCTCTAAAAGCCTCCAGACCCTTCTATAGCCCCCCAGGACCCGTCTAAAAGCGGCCAGACACCTCTAGACCCTCCCCTGATCATTCTAAAAGACCCCAGACCCTTCTAAAACCTCCCAGGACTATTCTAAAAGAACCCAGACCATTCTAGACCCTCCCCAGATTATTCTAAAAGCCCCCAGACCCTAATAGAGCCCCCCAAGACCCTTCTAAAAGCCTCCAGACCGTTCTAGAGCCCCCCCGAACCCCTCTAATAGATCCCAGACCCTTCTAGAGGCCCCCAGGACCCTTCTATAAGTCCCCAGACCCTTCTAGAGAAACCCAGGACCCTTCTAAAAGCCCCCAGACCCTTCTAGAGCCCCCCCGGACCCCTCTAATAGATCCCAGACCCTTCTAGAGGCCCCCAGGATACTTCTAAATGCCCCCAGAACCTTCTAGAGCCCCCCAGGACCATTTTAAAAGCCCCCAGACCCTTCTAGAGCATCCCAGGACCCTTCTAAAAGACCCCAGGACCCTCTAGAGACACCCAGGTCCCTTCTAAAAGCCCCCAGATTCTTCTAGAGCCTCCCAGGACCCTTCTAAAAGCACCCAGACCCTTCTAGAGCCTCCCAGGACCATTCTAAAGGCCCCCAGACCTTTCTAGACCCTCTCCGGATCATTCTAAAAGCCCCCAGACCCTTCTAGAGGCCCCCAGGACCCTTCTAAAAGCCCCTAGACCCTTTAAGAGCCCCCCCGGACCACTCTAATAGATCCCAGATTCTTCTAGAGGCCCCCAGGATAATTCTAAATGCCCCCAGACCCTTCTAGAGAACCCCGGGACCCTTCTAAAAGCACCCAGACCCTTCTAGAGCCACCCAGGACCCTTCTAAAAGCTCCCAGAACCTTCTAGATCCTCCTCGGATCATTCTAAAAGCCCCCAGACCATACTAGAGCCCCCCAGGACCCTTCTAAAAGCACTCAGACCCTTCCAGAGGCCCCCAGGACCCTTCTAAAAGCACCCAGACCCTTCTAGAGCCCCCCAGGACCATTCTAAAAGCCCCCAGACCCTTCTAGACACTCCCCGGAACTTTCTAAAAGACCCAGACATTTCTAGAGACACCCAGGGGCATTCTAAAAGTCCCCAGACCCTTCTAGAACCCCCCAGGACCCTTCTAAAAGCCCCCAGACCCTTCTAGAGCCCCCGAGGCCCCCTCTTAAGGCACCCCGTCCCTTCTAGAGCACCCCAGGACCCTTCTAAAAGTCCCCAGACCCTTCTAGATGCCCCCTGGACCTTTCTGAAAGACCCCAGAACCTTCTACAACCCCCCAGGAGCCTTCTAAAAGCACCCAGACCCTTCTAGAGCATCCCAGGACGCTTCCAGAAGTCCCCAGACCCTTCAGAGCCTCCCAGGACCCTTCTAAAAGCCCCCAGACCCGTCTAGAGCCCCCCAGGACCCTTCTAAAAGCCCCAGACCCTTCTAGAGCTCCCCAGGACCCTTCTAAAAGCCCCCAGACCCTTCTAGAGCCTCCAAGGACCCTTCTAAAAGCCCCCAGACCATTCTAGAGCCCCCCAGGACCCTTCTAAAAGCCCCCATACCATTCTAGAGCCTACCAGGACCTTTCTACAAGCCCCCAGACCCTTCTAGAGCCCCCAAGGACCCTTTTAAAAGCCAACAGACCCTTCTAGAGCCCCCCAGGACCATTCTAAAAGCCCCCAGACCCTTCTACAAGCCCCCAGACCCTTCTAGAGCCCCCCAGGACCCTTCTAAAAGCCCCCAGACCCTTCTAGAACCCCCAGGACCATTTTAAAGGCCCACAGACGCTTCTAGACCCTCCCCGGACCATTCTAAAAGCCCCCAGACCCTTCTAGAGCCTCCCAGGACCCTCAAAAAAGCCCGCACACCTTTCTAGACCCTCTCCGGATCCTCCTAAATGAACCCAGACCCTTCCAGGTCCCCCCAGAACCCCTCTAAAAGCCTCCAGACCCTTCTATAGCCCCCCAGGACCCGTCTAAAAGCGGCCAGACACCTCTAGACCCTCCCCTGATCATTCTAAAAGACCCCAGACCCTTCTAAAACCTCCCAGGACTATTCTAAAAGAACCCAGACCAATCTAGACCCTCCCCAGATTATTCTAAAAGCCCCCAGACCCTTCTAGAGCCCCCCAAGACCCTTCTAAAAGCCTCCAGACCGTTCTAGACCCCCCCGAACCCCTCTAATAGATCCCAGACCCTTCTAGAGGCCCCCAGGACCCTTCTATAAGTCCCCAGACCCTTCTAGAGAAACCCAGGACCCTTCTAAAAGCCCCCAGACCCTTCTAGAGCCTCCCAGGACCCTTCTAAAAGCCCCCAGACCCTTCTAGAGCCCCCCCGGACCCCTCTAATAGATCCCAGACCCTTCTAGAGGCCCCCAGGATACTTCTAAATGCCCCCAGAACCTTCTAGATCCCCCCAGGACCATTTTAAAAGCCCCCAGACCCTTCTAGAGCATCCGAGGCCCCTTCTAAAAGCACCCCGTCCCTTCTAGAGCACCCCAGGACCCTTCTAAAAGCCCCCAGAGCCTTCTAGAGCACCCCAGGACCCTTCTAAAAGACCCCAGGACCCTCTAGAGCCACCCAGGACCCTTCTAAAAGCCCCCAGATTCTTCTAGAGCCTCCCAGGACCCTTCTGAAAGCACCCAGACACTTCTAGAGCCTCCCAGGACCATTCTAAAGGCCCCCAGACCTTTCTAGACCCTCTCCGGATCATTCTAAAAGCCCCCAGACCCTTCTAGAGGCCCCCAGGACCCTTCTAAAAGCCCCTAGACCTTTCTAGAGCCCCCCCGGACCACTCTAATAGATCCCAGACCCTTCTAGAGGCCCCCAGGATAATTCTAAATGCCCCCAGACCCTTCTAGAGAACCCCGGGACCCTTCTAAAAGCACCCAGACCCTTCTAGAGCCGCCCAGGACCCTTCTAAAAGCCCCCAGAACCTTCTAGATCCTCCTCGGATCATTCTAAAAGCCCCCAGACGATTCTAGAGCCCCCCAGGACCCTTCTAAAAGCACTCAGACCCTTCTAGAGGTCCCCAGGACCCTTCTAAAAGCACCCAGACCCTTCTAGAGCCTCCCAGGACCATTCTAAAAGCCCCCAGACCCTTCTAGACCTCCCCAGGACCCTTCTAAAAGCCCACAGACCCTTCTAGAGCCCCCCAGGACCCTTCTGAAAGGCCGAAGACACTTCTAGACACTCCCCGGAACATTCTAAAAGACCCCAGACATTTCTAGAGACCCCCAGGGGCATTCTAAAAGTCCCCAGACCCTTCTAGAGCCCCCCAGGACCCTTCTAAAAGCCCCCAGACCCTTCTAGAGCCCCCCAGGCCCCCTCTTAAGGCACCCCGTCCCTTCTAGAGCACCCCAGGACCCTTCTAAAAGTCCCCAGACCCTTCTACAGCCTCCCAGGACCCTTCTAAAAAGCCCCCAGACCCTTCTAGAGCCCCCCAGGATTGTTGTAAAAGCCTCCAGACCCTTCTAGATGCCCCCTGGACCTTTCTGAAAGCCCCCAGACCCTTCTAGAGAACCCCAGGACCCTTCTAAAAGCCCCAGACCCTTCTAGAGCCCCCCAGGACCCTTCTAAAACCCCCCAGACCCTTCTAGAGCCTCCCAGGACCCTTCTAAAAGCCCCCAGACCCTTCTAGAGACCCCCAGGACCCTTCTAAAAGCCCCAGACCCTTCTAGAGCCCCCCAGGACCCTTCTAAAACCCCCCAGACCATTCTAGAGCCTCCCAGGACCCTTCTAAAAGCCCCCAGACCATTCTAGAGCCCCCCAGGACCCTTCTAAAAGCCCCCAGAACCTTCTAGAGCCTACCAGGACCCTTCTAAAAGCACCCAGACCCTTCTAGAGCATCCCAGGACGCTTCTAAAAGCCCCCAGACCCTTCTAGAGGCCCCCAGGACCATTCTAAAAGACCCCAGACCCTTCTAGAGCCCCCCAGGACCCTTCTACAAGCCCCCAGACCCTTCTAGAGCCCCCCAGGACCCTTCTTAAAGCCCCCAGACCCTTCTAGAGCCTCCTCGGATCCATCTAAAAGCCCCCAGACCCTTCTAGAGCCCCCCCGAACCCCTCTAATACATCCCAGACCCTTCTGGAGGCCCCCAGGACCCTTCTATAAGTCCCCAGACCCTTCTAGAGAACCCCAGGACCCCTGTAATAGATCCCAGTCCCTTCTAGAGCCTCCCAGGACCCTTCTAAAAGCCCCCAGACCCTTCTAGAGCCCCCCCGGACCCTTCTGAAAGGCCGCAGACACATCTAGACAATCCCCGGATCTTTCTAAAAGACCCCAGACACTTTAGAGATCCCCAGGAGCATTCTAAAAGACCCCAGACCCTTCTAGATCACCCCAGGACCCTTCTAAAACCCCCCAGACCCTTCTAGAGCCCCCAAGGACCCTTCTAAAATCCTCCAGACCCTTCTAGAGGCCCCCTGGACCCTTCTGAAAGACCCCAGAACCTTCTAGAGCCCCCCAGAACCATTCTAAAAGCCCCCAGACCCTTCTAGAGCATCCCAGGACAGTTCTAAAAGCCCCCAGACCATTCTAGAGCCTCCCAGGACCCTTCTAAAAGCTCCCAGACCCTTCTAGATACCCCCAGGACCCTTCTAAAAAGCACCCAGACCATTCTAGAGCACCCAGGACCCTTCTAAAAGCCCCCAGACCCTTCTAGATCCTCCCAGGACCCTTCTAAAAGCCCCCAGACCCTTCTAGAGCACCCCAGGACACTTATAAAAGCCCCCAGACCCTTCTAGAGCCCCCAAGGACCCTTCTAAAAGCCCCCAGACCCTTCTAGAGCACCCCAGGACCATTCTAAAACCCCCCAGACCCTTCTAGCGGCCCCCAGGACCCTTCTACAAACACCCAGACCTTTCTAGAGCTCCCCAGGACCCATCTAAAAGGCCCCAGACCCTTCTAGAGGCCCCCAGGACCCTTCTAAAAGCCCCGAGACCCTTCTAGAGCCCCCCAGGACCAGTCTACAAGCCCCCAGACCCTTCTAGAGCCACCCAGGACCCTTCTAAAAGCCCCCATACCCTTCTAGAGGCCCCCAGGACCCTTCTGAAAGGCCGCAGACACTTCTAGACACTCCTCGGAACCTTCTAAAAGACCCCAGACATTTCTAGAGACCCCCAGGGGCATTCTAAAAGTCCCCAGACCCTTCTAGAGCCTCCCAGGTCCCTTCTAAAAGCCCCCAGACCCTTCTAGAGTCCCCCACGACCCTTCTAAAAGCCCCCTGACCCTTGTAGAGCCTCCTAGGACCCATCTAAAAGCACCCAAACCCTTCTAGAAGCACCCAGGACCCTTCTAAAAGCCCCCAGACCCTTCTAGACCCTCCCCGGATCCTTCTATAAGATCCCAGACCCTTCTAGAGCCTCCCAGGAGCATTCTAAAGCCCCCAGACCTTTCTAGAGGCCCCCAGGACCCTTCTAAAAGCCCCCAGACCCTTCTAGAGCCCCCCAGGACCCTTCTGAAAGGCCGCAGACACTTCTAGACACTCCTCGGAACCTTCTAAAAGACCCCAGACATTTCTAGAGACCCCCAGGGGCATTCTAAAAGTCCCCAGACCCTTCCAGAGCCCCCCAGGACCCTTCTAAAAGCCCCCAGACCCTTCTAGAGCCCCCCAGGCCCCCTCCTAAGGCACCCCGTCCCTTCTAGAGCACACCAGGACCCTTCTAAAAGTCCCCAGACCCTTCTAGAGCAACCCACGACCCTTCTAAAAAGCCCCCAGACCCTTCTAGAGCCCCCCAGGACCGTTGTAAAAGCCTCCAGACCCTTCTAGAGCCCCCCAGGATCCTTCTAAAAGCCCCCAGACCCTTCTAGAGCCCCCCCGGCCCTTTCTAAAAGCTCCCAGACCCTTCTAGAGCCCCGCCAGGACCCTTCTTAAAGCCCCCAGACCATTCTAGACCCTCCCCGGATCCTTCTAAAAGCCCCCAGACCCTTCTAGAGCCTCCCAGGACCCCTCTAAAAGCCCCCAGACCTTTCTAGAGGCCCCCAGGACAATTCTAAAAGCCGCCAGACCCTTCTAGATTTCCCCAGGACCCTTCTAAAAGAATCCAGACCCTTCTAGAGCCCCCCAGGACCCTTCTAAAAGCCTACAGACCCTTCTAGAGCCCCCCAGAACCCTTCTAAAAGCCCCTAGACCCTTCTAGAAGCCCCCAGGGCCCTCTTAAGACACCCCGTCCCTTCTAGAGCACCCCAGGACCCTTCTGAAAGTCCAAAGACCCTTCTAGAGCACCCCAGGACCCTTCTAAAAGAACCCAGACCCTTCTAGAGCCCCCCAGGACCCTTCTAAAAGCCCCCAGACCCTTCTAGAGACACCCAGGACCCTTCTGAAAGCCTCCAGAACCTTCTAGATCCCCCCAGGACCCTTCTAAAAGCACCCAGACCCTTCTAGAGCATCCCAGGACCCTTCTAAATGCACCCAGACCCTTCTAGAGCATCCCAGAACCATTCTAAAAGCCCCCAGACCCTTCTAGATACACCCAGGACCCTTCTAAAAGCCCCAGAACCTTCTAAGGACCCCCAGGACCCTTCTAAAAGAACCCAGACCCTTCTAGAGCCCCCCAGGACCCATATAAATGCACCCAGACCATTCTAGAGACCCCCAAGACCCTTCTGAAAGCCTCCAGAACCTTCTAGAGCCCCCCAGGACCCTTCTAAAAGCCCCCAGACCCTTCTAGACCCTCCCCGGATCCTTCTAAAAGCCCCCAGACCCTTCTAGAGCCTCCCAGGACCTCTCTAATAGCCCCCAGACCTTTCTAGAGGCCCCCAGGACACTTCTAAAGGCTGCCAGACCCTTCTAGATTTCCCCAGGACCCTTCTAAAAGTCCCCAGAACCTTCTAGAGCCCCCCAGGACCATTCTAAAAGCACCCAAACCCTTCTAGAGCCTCCCAGGACCCTTCTAAAAGCCCCCAGACCCTTCTAGAGAGCCCCAGGACCATTCTAAAGGCCCCCAGACCCTTCTAGACCCTCCCCGGATCAGTCTAAAAGCCCCCAGACCCTTCTAGAGACCCCCAGGACCCTTCTAAAGGCCCCCAGACCCTTCTAGACCCTCCCCGGATCATTCTAAAAGCCCCCAGACCCTTCTAGAGCCTCCCAGGACCCCTCTAAAAGCCTCCAGACCCTTCTAGAGCCCCTCAGGACCCTTATAAAATCACCCAGACCCTTCTAGAGCCTTACAGGACCCTTCTAAAAGCCCCCAGACCCTTCTAGAGAGCCCCAGGACCATTCTAAAGGCCCCCAGACCCTTCTAGACCCTCCCCGGATCATTCTAAAAGCCCCCAGACCCTTCTAGAGACCCCCAGGACCCTTATAAAGGCCCCTAGTCCCTTCTAGACCCTCCCCGGATCATTCTAAAAGCCCCCAGACCCTTCTAGAGCCTCACAGGACCCTCTAAAAGCCTCCAGACCCTTCTAGAGCCACCCCGGACCCTTATAAAAGCACCCAGACCCTTCTAGAGCCCCCCCGGACCCCTCTAATAGATCCCAGACCCTTCTAGATGCCCCCAGGACCCTTCTAAATGTCCCCAGACCCTTCTAGAGCCTCCCAGGACCTTCTAAAAACCCCCAGACCCTTCTAGAGAACCCCCGGTCCCCTCTAATATATCCTACACGATTCTAGAGGCCACCAGGATACTTTCAAAAGCCCCCAGACCCTTCTAGAGAACCCCATGACCCTTCTAAAAGCCCCCAGACCCTTCTAGAGCCGCCCAGGGCCCTTATAAAAGCCCCGAGACCCTTCTAGGAGAGACGGGGGTCCTTAAGAGGGGCCTTGGGGTCCTCTAGAAGGGTCTGGGGGCTTATAGAAGTGTCCTGGCGGGGTCTCGAATGGTCTGGGTTCTTTGACAAGGGTCTTGGTGGCTCTAGAAGGGTCTGGGGGCTTGTAGAAGGGTCCTGGGGGCCTCAAGAAGGGTCTGGGGCTTTTAGAAGGGTCCTGGGGGCACTAGAAGGGTCTGGGGGAGTTTAGATAGGTCCTGGGGAGCTCTAGAAGGGTCTGGGGCTTTTAGAAGGGTCCTGGAAGCTCTAGAAGGGTCTGGGGGCATTCAGAACGGTTCTGGTGCCTCTAGAAGGGAATGGAGGCTTTTAGAAGGGTCCTGGGGGGCTCTAGATGGGTCTGGGGGCATTTAGAAGGGTCCTGTGGGGCTCTAGAAGGTTCTGGGGCTTTTAGAAGGATACGTGGAATCTCTAGAAGGGCCTGGGGGCTTTTAGAAAAGTCCTGGGGGGCTCTAGAAGGGTCTGGAGGCTTTTAGAAGGGTTCTGGGGGCTCTAGAACGGTCTGGGGGCTATTAAAAGGGTCCTGGGTGGCTCTAGAAGGGTCTGGGTGCTTTTAGAATGATCCTGGGTGGCTCTAGAAGGGTCTGGGGCCTTTTAGAAGGGTCCTTGAGGGCTCTAGAATGGTCTGGGGACCATTAGAGGGGCATCTGGGAGCCTCTAGAAGGGTCTGGGTGATATTAGAAGGGTCCTCGGGAGGTCTGGAATTGTCTGGGGGCTTTTAGAAGGGTCCTGGGAGGCTCTAGAAGGGTCTGGGGGCTTTTAGAAGAGTCCTGCGTGTCTCTAGAAGGGTCTGGGTGCTTTTAGAAGGGTCCTGTGGGGCTCTAGAAGGGTCTGGGGACCATTAGAGGAGCCCTGGGGGCCTTTAGAAGGGTCTGGGGGAGTTAAGAAGGGTCCTGGGGAGATCTAGAAGGGTCTGGGGCATTTAGAACGGACCAGGGAGACTCTAGAAGGGTCTGGGGGCATTTAGAAGGGTCCTGCGGGTCTCTAGAAGGGTCTGTGGGCTTTTAGAAGGGTCCTGTTGGGCTCTAGAAGGGTGTGAGGGCTTTTAGAAGGGTCCTGGGGGCATCTAGAAGTGTCTGGGTTCTTTTAGAAGGGTCCTGGGTGCCTCAAGAAGTGTCTGAGGGATTTTAGAAGGTTCCTGGGAGGCTCTAGAATGGTCTCGGTGCTTTTAGAAAAATTCGGGGAGGGTCTAGAAGAGTCTAGGGTCTTTTAGAAGGGTCCTGTGGGGCTCTAGAAGGGTCTGGGTGCTTTTAGAAGGGTCCTGGTGGGCTCTAGAAGGGTCTGGGTACTTTTAGAAGGGTCCTGGGGAGCTCTAGAAGGGTCTGGGTGCTTGTAGAAGGGTCCTGGGGGCCTCTAGAAGGGTCTGGGGCTTTTAGAAGGGGTCCTGGGGAGCTCTAGAAGGGTCTGGATGCTTTTAGAAGAGTCTTGGATGGCTCTAGATGGGTCTGGGGAAATTTAGAAGGGTCCTGGGGGGCTCTAGAAGGGTCTGGGGAGTTTAGATAGGTCCTGGGGAGCTCTAGAAGGGTCTGGGTGCTTTTAGAAGGGTCCTGGGAGACTCTAGAAGGGTCTGAGTGCTTTTAGAAGGGTCCTGCGGGTCTCTAGAAGGGTCTGGGGTCTTTTAGAAGGGTCCTGGGGGCATCTCGAAGGCTCTGAGTGCATTTAGTAGGGTCCTGGGGGTCTCTAGAAGTGTCTGAGGGATTTTCAAAAGGGTCCTGGGAGGCTCTAGAAGGGTGTGGTTGCTTTTAGAAGGATTAGGGGAGGGTCTAGAAGGGTTTGGGGGCTTTTAGAAGGGTCCTGTGGGGATCTAGAAGGGTCTGGGTGCTTTTAAAAGGGTCCTGGGGGCCTCTAGAAGGGTCTGGGGGCTTTTAGAAGGGTCCTGGGGGGCTCTAGAAGGGTCTGGGGGCTTTCAGAAGTGTCCTGGGGGGCTCTAGAAGGGTCTGGGGGCTTTTAGAAGGGTCCTGGGTGCATCTAGAAGGGTCTGGGGGGCTTTTAGAAAGGTCCTGGGAGGATCCAGATTGGTGTGGTTGCTTTTAGAGGGATCCGGTGATGGTCTAGAAGGGTCTGGGTTCTTTTAGAAGGGTCCTAGGGGGCTCTACAAATGTCTGGAGGATTTTAGAAGGATCCGGGAGGCTCTAGAAGGGTCTGGAGGCTTTTAGAAGGGTCTGAGGGCTTTTAGAAGGGTCCTGTGGGGTTGTAGAAGGGTCTGGGGGCTTTTAGATGGGTCCTGGGGGGCTCTAGAAGGGTCCGGGGTCTTTTAGAATGGTCCGTGAAGGCTCTAGAAGTGTGTGGGTGCTTTTAGAAGAGTCCTGGGGGGCTCTAGAAGGGTCTGGGGGCTATTAGAAGGATCCGGGGAGGGTCTAGAAGGCTCTGAGGGCTTTTAGAATGGTCCTTGGTGGCTCTAGAAGGGTCTGGGGAACATTAGAGGAGCCCTGGTGTCCTCTAGAAGGGTCCGGGGGATTTTAGAAGGGTCCTGAGGAGCTCTAGAAGGGTCTGGGGGCTTTTAGAAGGGTCCTGGGAGAATCTAGAAGGGTCTGGGGGCTTTTAGAAGGGTCCTGCGTGTCTCTAGAAGGGTCTGGGGGCTTTTAGAAGGGTCCTGGAGGACTCTAGAAGGCTCTGGGGTCTTTGAGAAGGGTCCTAGGGGGCTCTAGAAGGGTCTGGGTGCTTTTAGAAGGGTCCTGGTGGTCTCTAGAAGGGTCTGGCGGCTTTTAGAAGGGTCCTGGAGACTCTAGAAGGGTCTGAGGGCTTTTAGAAGGGTCCTGTAGGGTCTCTAGAAGGGTCTGGGTGCTTTTAGAAGGGTCCTGTGGGGCTCAAGAAGGGTCTGGGTGCTTTTAGAATGGTCCTGGGAGGCTCTAGAAGGGTCTGGACGCTTTTTGAAGGGTCCAGGGGGCCTCTAGAAAGGTCTGGGGGCTTTTAGAAGGGTCCTGCGGGGCTCTAGAAGGGTCTGGGTGCTTTTAGAAGGGTCCTGGGGCCTCTAGAAGGGTCTGGGTGCTTTTAGAAGGGTCCTGGGTGGCTCTAGAAGGGTCTGGGGTCTTTTAGAATGGTCCTGTGGGCTGTAGAAGGGTCTGGGGGCTTTTAGATGGGTCCTGGGGGGCTCTGGAAGGGTCCGGGGGCTTTCAGAAGGGTCGTGGAGGCTCTAGAAGGGTCTGGGGGATTTTAGAAGGGTCCTGGGGGGGCTCTAGAAGGTCTGGGGACCATTAGAGGGGCACTGGGGTCCTCTAGAAGGTCTGGGGCTTTTAGAAGGGTCCTGGGGAGCTCTAGAATTGTCTGGGGGCTTTTAGAAGGGTCCTGGTGAGCTCTAGAAGGGTTTGGGGGCTTTCAGAAGGGTCCTGGGGGGGGGTGGGTGGGGGGGGTGGGGGGGGGTGGGGGGGGGGGTGGGGGGGGTGGGGGGGGGGGGGGTGGTGGGGGGCTGGTGGTGGGGGGGGGGGGGTGGGGGGGGTGGGGGGGGGGGGGGAGGGGGGGGGGGGGGGGGGGGGGGGGGGGGGGGGGGGGGGGGGTGGGGGGGGGTGGGGGGGGGGGAGGGGGGGGGGGGGGGGGGGCTGGGGGGGGGGGGTGGGGGGGGGGGGGGGGGGGGGGTGGTGGGGGGGGGGGTGGGGGGGGGGGGGGGGGGGGAGTGGGGGTGGGGGGGGGGGGGGGGGTGGGGGGGGGTGGGGGGGGGGGGGTGGGGGGGGGGGGGGGGGGGGGGGGGTGGTGGGGGGTTGGGGGGGGGGGGTGGTGGGGGGGGGGGGGGGGGGGGGGGTGGGGGGGGGGGGTGGGGGGGGGGGGGGGGGGGGGGGGGGGGGGGGGGGGGGGGGGGGGGGGGGGGGGGTGGGGGGGGGTGGGGGGGGGGTGGGGGGGGGGAGGGGGGGGGGGGGGGTGGTGGGGGGGGGGGGGGGGGGGGGGGGGGGGG